>JAURVB010004324.1:0-82748 GCA_033002965.1 Piper betle
CTCCATCTTGAGACACCGAGGGCAGATCCGGGTCGGCTTAACCGAACCCAGTAGATTAGCGAACGGTTCGGTCGCCGGTGACATTTCCGGGTCGGTTCACGGGTGAGCCGAAACGGGGTGTTACACTAACTCTCTTAAAAACCGATTCCGATTCTGATTCCTATTTCAATTCCAATTTATGCAACCATACCCACACGATACCAAACTTCAATGATCTCGATTATCGATGACTGACATCGAATGTTGACTTTTGGTATCACCTACGTGCTTGCGTGTGTGCCTGAGGCAGGCGTCTTGATTTAAAAGAAGGGGTACTCTTGTGGATGTACCTTTTGTAAAAGCTTACACGCCCGGGTTTGTCCTCTTTCAAAAAGGCTGTGTTTAAGGGGTAATGTCTTTTTTCATACAAAAATTTTCTTATAAATAATTTGTAAAACCCACGATTCGAGTCAGGGTTTTATATTTACAACCGGTCGGTTCGACCGTTATTTTCGAGTCGAGTCAGTTTCAGAACATGTGTACTGAGCCGATGCCGGTCTCGTGTATGAGCCATGAGGGTCATGTGTACCCAAGTATATGATGATTACATCATGAACACAGCAGAAAAGAATGAGTTATCAGACTATATGAGAGTATGCAGTTTATTTTTTTATTATGATATATAATAGATCGTAGAATTAGTTTTACGCCGTTTACCGCGTTACGACTCGTTACCGGCATTTTGGGTGGGTTGATAGTTCTAGAGCATATCATTATGATTTTTTGGTGTTGTTTGATTTTATGGGATTTTTCCCAAATTTTTTGGAATTTTTCTTATGACTTAAATATTATTTTGACTCGAGTGGGAGACGAGTCAAGTAATATTTACGACTTTGCCACCTCACCTTCCTTTCTTCCCAAACCCCGACGCCGCCGCCGCCCCGCCGCCCATCGTCACCGCATAGCCCCGCGACGACGTCGTCATGCTGCCCCGACCAAGTCCAGCCCCCATCGGGCCGCTGCGACGCCAGATCACCGTGCCAAGTGCCACGCCCGCGCCGTCGGCGACCGTCGCCGCCATGATCGGGTAGTCGCCTCGACACTCTCGACCCCCTAGCGGCCTTCCCCGACCGGAGCGGAGGCCATCGCCGCCCTGGCCGGCCGGATCTAGCGACCCATCGTCGCTGGCCCTGTTTTAGCCATTTTCCGACGAGCCACCACCTATGTTGGCCGCGTCGACCTCGTAGATGAGTCGGGGTCGCCGAGCCGGTTCCGAGGGTACCCAACACGACCCCTTTCCGACCAGTAGACGCCGCTGGCGATTGTCGCCGGAAAACCACCGAAAGTTGCCGAAAAACCGCAAGCAGCTGTCGGAAAACCGCCGGAAAAATTGGAATTTATGGGATTCACCGGATCTTCCGCGGGGCTCACCCAGTCGAGCCCGATCGAGCTTCGGACGCCGATGAGCGCCGAATTTGAGCTTCGAGACGTGCGACGGAACCCTAGCCGTCGCCGATTGCCGATGACATGAGGTATAATTACCTCCGAATTTATAAGTTAAAGTCTGATGATTGTTAGCGCAGCATTCTAGGGTTGATTTATTGATGTGATTGATAGTGATAAGTTACATGATGTGATTAATGACTAATTAGGGATGAAATGATAAGTTACATGATGAGATTAAGTGTGAATGAAGGTTCAACGATCTAATGAGATAAGAGTCTCAGCATGATAAGTGATCAGGACGTAACTTTGAAAAACACAATAAAATTGGTATGACTAGGATGAGTTAGAATTATTTAAATTTATGATTATTTAACTGTTGCTGGATGTTGATGATTAAATTGTGATTGATGTTCATTGTGTTTGATGCATCATTTAGTTAGCGGGTGTTAGTATTTAGTTTTGATGTGTAGGTACGAAGTAGGAGCTTGCCGCCTAGGCGCGATGACATGTTGGAGCTTCTACCAGGTCCGTTTAGGACTCGTCTGTTTTACTCTTTTCTATTGTATGCTTGTTTTAATGCCTACAGGACGAGTTAAGTGGCGCTTTATCGGATCCCACTTAACTTGGGCCATTTAATCGAACAGTTTTTCGGATTAATAACCCCTCGAGGATGAGATCCCTTGAGGATGATTTCGAAAACAAGATCCACCACAAGTTGCCTTTGGGCCTATTATATAAATCCCTACCCAGCCCATATATATATATATATATATATATATATATATATATATATATATGTAGTTTTCGCATTTTTAGTGAGACGAGAGATGGAGAAATCGACTGCACTTACCATGCAGAGGATGTCGTGACAGTCAAAGCGGGCTCTGGATTAGTGCCAGCGGACTGTTTCATTCCCGAGGGATCCTGACAACTCTGCGTTTGAGTTCCTCACACCCGGAGAACGTGGAGGTTTACAGGTACTATTTAGTACAGCGCATGTCCAGACTTGTGGTTCAAAGGGTACTAAAGGCGACTGCCTGAGAGTACTTGGCATTCATGCTCAAGGCCAGGTGAAATATGGAGGTAAGGAGAGGGCTTAGGATAAAGTTTCACAAGCAATACTGAAAAAGAAGTACCGAGAGCGGCATAGTACCAGCAGCAGATCAGTAAGTTCGGGATGCTCCGGGTTTGCAGCCCAGTGGCTCCTCAGTAGTGCCCTTCAGAGTGTTCACGTGGAGTATATGATGTTTTCTTTCATATGAGAGTTTGCTCTCATAGCCAGCTTGTTATAGTTATTTTATTTTCTGGACCAGTAACACTTGTTATTGACGTGTTTTTATACTATATGTAAGTAATAATCACGAGTTGGAAAGCCAGCTTGGACGGAGGAGCAATGAGGTCTTGTACACACACACATGTTAGACTTCTGAATGTTTGATTTTGTGTTATTATGTTATTATATTGTGAATGACATGTTCAAATGCATGAGACATGATAGAATGTGAAATGATCAGAGTAGCGCAGCAAAAGTGTGATGGATTAGGACCCAAAGTTCAGAGAATGATCAATATAATAGATTAGAAGTATGTGTGAATGCTATTATTGCTATACATATGTATGTTTGAATATACGATTTTGACAGGGTGGCCCTTAATTGCACTTTTAGGGGAAATTCTATCCCTTTCATTTTAGAATTTTTACTAATTTTGATTGTAATTGTGTTGGTGTGAAATTTAGGTTGCATGTCATCCATGTAGTATCATGTTAGGGTTTTATGAATTTATCCATGCATGACAAATCGTATCTACATCTTAAGACGTCGAGATTGGATCCGTATGAGTTAGGTTCGGGTTAGTCGACCTAACCGGGGCGGGTAACATGCCGGTTCGGTTCACGAGTGTGAACCGGATTTGGGGTGTTACATAATTAATTTTTTCAAATTAATTTTTTATATATCTTTTTTTAAGAGATCACCTTCCTAATTTATCATCGGCAATTCTTTGAAAGAAAGTGAAATACAGTGATATATGTTATTTACATCTATTCAATTAACTGCATTATGAATAAGCATCTAATTTTCATTTATAGATAAAGTTCTTGCAACCGCAGAGACACTATCTAGAATATAAAGCAACACGTGTGTAAATCAAGTACAATTAGAACGTGGTTTTTAAAAAAGTACAATTAGAACGCAAAAATTAAAGAAACAATTAAATTCCGAAAACCAAAATCACACCAAATGAACTGTAGCTAGTTAAAACTGGAGAAAGAAATTAGTGAGGCTATTCCTATATGAGATGGAAATTAGCTATCCTTTGGTAGTCACCATTGATCAAAGCATTTGTATGTATGTGATGGAGAGCTCAACATGCCGAATAATTCCACTAAAAGCAACCAACCTTGTTATTATAGCTTGGACAAAAACCTTGCTAATGTAAGACAAATCAGTGACTAGCAATGCAATGGCCCATTACCATTCGAGGTACCATACATAGGCCCAGTGATGTAAAATAATGAGTGATTTGCGTAGTGTCTTCATAGACAAGGGAACGAATGCATGATCTGGCTACTAAACAATATGCAAACATGCATGAAAGAGGTTACACGTAGCTGCCTGTGTTTCAATTTTAGAACCACGGAGAATCGATTAAGATAAAGGTGTATGATGACTATGTCAATTAGACTCAATTAACGGCGTACTAGCTGGTCAATCTTGGACCTCATCCGGTTTTAGGCCGGCCGTTTTTAGTGTTCTATGAAAAAGACGCTTGCTCTTGCCTTTTCCTTTTCTTTTGAAAGCGGTTAAAGAGAATGCTTCAAATTTGTTTTATTTCATTTTCTCATTGTCAATATCACAGTCGGAGGCAAAAATCTTTAGTTTGGGGTCTGAATTATTCAATTAGAAATAGGAATTCAATTAGTTCAAAGGAGGGTTGATTCGGTAATTAGCAGGCCATTTTTTAAAGTACAAGGGTTTTTTAATTGGTTGATTTTACATTTAATGAAAATCAGTCAAATTATTAACCACAGGAATGAAAGATGTCCGGCACTTAAATGACGAAGTTACTTGGCACTTAAATGTCTTTCAGAGTTATCAGCACAATAGAAAGAAAAAGTAGAACGCAAGTGCAGCTTGGAACCGTCCCCCAATTACACGCCTAATCAAGACAAAAAATAAAAGACCTTTTGTGCAGCACTAGAACCAATAGTATGTTCTTCTATGGCTTTGCTTAGTTTTTGATTTGTCCATTTCCCGCTCTTTGAGATTAACACGAGTTGAAAAGACGCAAAGAAAGAGAGCGTAAATCCTCTCCAAGAACTTGCAATCCGCTTTGACATGAATATCTGCTTGAACGCGGTGGCATTCGTTAATTAAACTAAATTTTAAATGACGAAGTTATTTGGCACTTAAATGTGATCATTGTTGCTCATCCATGCTCTCTTGGAACAAAGTTTTCAACATTGAAGACTTGAAGCAGAGCAATTGATCATAAATATTGACAGATTTGATGCTAATTCCTGCCCGTGGATTTTTTTTTCAAGAGAACTCAATATGTGGACTGATCATTGGATCTACAGACTCCAAATAGTCGAGGGACTCAAGATAGGTCTGGGTTGGTCAAAACAGAAAACCACCTAAAAATGAATCTAATTATCAATTTAGTTCGATTCCTAATTAATTTGGTTCAATTTCGATAAGGTAGAAGGCAAACAAAATATATATCGATACTTCAGTTCAGAATCAAATCGAACTAAATTAACACACATGTTTAAACTATCATTGGATCTAACGAGGGACTCAAGATAGGGCTAGGTTGGTCAAAATTGAAAACCAACTAAAAATGAATATAATTATCAATTTAGTTTGGTTCTAAATTAATTTGGTTTAATTTTGGTAAGGTGGAAGGCAAACAAAATATATATTGATATTTTAGTTCAAAATCAAATCAAACCAAATTAACTGACATGTTTAAACTATCATTGGATCATCAGCCTCCAAATAGTGGAGGGACTCAAGATAAGGCTAGGTTGGTTAAAATTGAAAACCAACTAAAAATGAATCTAATTATCAATTTAGTTCGGTTTCAAATAAGTTGGTTTAATTTCGGTAAGGCGGAAGGCAAACAAAATTTGGTATATTTGGCTCAATTGGGTTGAATCTTATCTTAAAATTATATATATAATATTTAACTAAATTTTAAAAATTCATGTTATCATCAACATTTTTTAAATACCGGCTAAAATATTAAAAATTTAAACAAAGTATCAGATTTTGTAAAAAATTGTATACTAAAAGATCGAACACCGATAAATAGTGCAAAAGGTTAAACTGTAACCAATTTGAAGGTTGTCCGGGGTATATTATGCACAATCCAGTGATACTGCATAGTATTTAAAACTAGGGTTATTATCATCTATTGCCGATTGAGCAAAAGCTTTTCTAAAAATAAAAGTGGAAGTTTTTATCTAAAAAAATAAAGAAAAAGGAGCTAAGTTTTTATTTGCCTTCTAAATTTCACTCCCTACCATCCGTTGCATCTTAGCCGTCTAATTTGAAAAGGCCAGAAATTGCAACGGTGAATAACGGGCCAGCTGGCATTATGAGACAATAATAACCTGCGGCAGTGGACTGCGGCTGTCTCCACTCTTCAAAAGCGCGTAATAACCGAGTTATGACTCGTGCTTACTTACCACCCTCTACTTCCTTAATTTGCAATTCACACCACTCTTTTTCTTATTATAAAAATAGCCACCTTCGTTGTTCGATTTTAATAACTAAGCCCTGCGGCTCTCTCTGGCCACATTTCCGGCCGCCGTTTGTTTACACGTGTCTTTGCTTATGGAAACGTTTTTTATTGATAATATTTTTTTATTTTTAAGTATTTTAGCCACGATGCCCGGTTTCGTTGAATATATTATTTTTTGACATCTTCATTTTAGCGGTGGAAGAATGTTTAAGTATAGATTAAAGAGTGATAATCTATTACAAATAACTAATATAGTCGTAAGGCCAAATCAGGTTCATGCAAACCACCTACCCATTAAATATTTTCATGACATTTTTGTTATTTTAAGAATAAGTTTATTCTTATTTATGTTTCTTTAGTAATTCATTGGATCTTATAATTAATATTAGCTGTGAGATTTTCCAACAAATTATTTTTCTTGATTAAAACATTGGTAGAGCTTTTATTTTACAATTTTTTATAAATTATCTAATAGATTAATAAATGAAACCACAAAAAAATAATTCATTTTAAATTATCGCATTTAACTGGCGGTGAATCAGTTTGTTAGGAGATAATGCTCCTATCAATCTAGTTTTTTATAAAAGTTTATCAAAATTATCCCTTTTTATGATGCATGATTTGAATATTTAAAATTGTTGTACACAAATAAAATTGAGTCTTTGCTCTATCCTTAAATGGTCGGAGCTGAGTTGGGTTTCAATTTTTTAATTTTTTGTTTCCTCGAAAACTAAAACTTCTTACATTAATTTGTTCCATAACACATCTTTTGTAATAGTTCAATTTCTTTAACATCTTCAAAACAATTTTGAAAATAGATGGATTTTAAGCTTTTATCAAATGCGCAATAAAGATGTAAAAATATTATATGAGTTTTGTTATATTAAATAGTAGTCAATCTTTTGTCATAATAAGGGCCATGTTTAGAATTACGATATGAACTTAACTAGTTCATCATGATTAATTAAACCCGTATAAAAGACTATTAAGGCATAATAATCGCTTAAAACTAGTCTCATATATCTGATATTTAATAAGGTAAGATCTAATATATTTTTAAAATAGTGTTTATAATTTTGAATTAACCACGTTGACGTAATGACTTAAACTCATCAATTTAGATTATAACCAGAGAGTGATTGTTATGTAAAAATAATTTCATTATTATGCTATATATAGTCGGGAGTGTGCTGCCTGCGTTTTGTAGCACCGGCAGTGCCCTCCAATCTAAGTTGTTGGATTTCAATCCAATACCCCCCACCGCTCAACCAAGGTCCTCCCTTCCGTCCCTAGCCTCCTCAATGCCAGCCCAGTCCTTGGCCTTTCCCTTCCTTATGCCCCTACCGCCACCCCAGAATGCCTGCTCTTCCACCTCGATGGAGGGTTGACGACAAGATGTTGGCATCGAGGCGATCGACTGTGTCGAGGCCGATAGTGCTCCACAAAACAAAGCAGGGCGGCAAGTAGGGTAAGGGAAAGAGAACGAGGGGAAAGGAAGGGAAAGAGGGGTGGCGATGGGCGGCGGTGATGTAGGTAACTGCAGCAGCAAGGCTGCCGGCGGTTGGGGTAGAGCAGCAAAAACAAAGGAGGGAGGGGGGGAGGGGGGGGGGGGCCTTCATTGGTAGGAGAGAAACAGGGGAGGGCAAGGGTGATGACAATTTCATAATAAAGACTTGCCTTGCTCCCGACCTGAATTAATATTACGAAATAAATTTTAAAAAAATAGCATAAAATAATTTTATAATAAAAACTTGATTCGCTCATGGCTCGAATCAATATTACGAAATAAATTAAAAATAATTTTGTAATAAAAAATTGACCCACTCTTCACTCGAGTGGGGTGATGCAGGAGACAGCATCAGGCGGTGGCCGAGGAGGGGGGTTGGTGGTGGCAGGGATGCCAGCTGCGGGGTGGGGGTAGGAGGGTGGTGGCCAGCATCAGGCAGTGGCGCGGTGGGGTAAGGTGGTCGAGGGCAAGAGGGGTGGGCAAGTCGGATGGGTGGGTCTGGCAGGTCAGGGGGTTTAGGGGGTTGCTGGCCGTTGGATGACATCCAACAGCCCACAGCCGTGTGCTGCCAAAAACAGAGAACGCATTATAGAGTTTATATATATATATATATATATATATATATATATATATAAAAGAGGGTGAAAGATAATAGTGTATTGCATGTATGTTATAAAATTTACTAATCATATTAGATGGATGAACATGAGACAGAAACATTCAAGAAATATATTATACGGTATTGTTTTTTTTGTGTTCTTGTACCTTCATTCATAGAGTAAAGTAATAAATATTTTTTAATTATTACAATTTATTTAAATCTAATTGTTAGGAATTTTAATTTTTTTATTATTTTAACAATAGAAATTATAATGCACGCTACAACACTAAATATAATGACCAATCGTTATTAAAAATAACTTTTTTATAATCTTAACCCATTCCTGCGTTAATTGCCAAATTTGCAAAATTCAAAACCTCCACATGTGGATAAATATTTATGAAATATTATTGATTATGTTTGAAAAATATATGCAATTTTAAATATAATTATTTTTAAAATATTTTGGCTGTTATGATTATCTACTTAGACTCGTACACCCTCGATCATGATTAGGGGTGTCCAAAAATTAGAGATGTTTGCGTTCGTGCTGGTTTATAAAATATGGATTGTCCGCCGGATACCAAAGTCGTAAAAAAATGTGGATACTTAAAGACACATCCACAAGTGTCCACAATATGCAAACTCAAACTTAGAGAATTATTTTCTTATCTAATAGTATTTGTAAGCTAGAATGATGTATATTAGCGATACATAGATAGAAGAATTGTCATATTGAATATTGTAATTTTTTATACAATTGGGAATATATATAACTTTTATTGATAATATAAGAAAGTAAATATGTCTCCGACTCAAAATTTATGTTACTGTTTGAAAAAGAAAATTTTTGTTATTTTGAAATATTTTGAATAATGTGATTGTCTGGGAAGTGGAAAATATATTATTAATTTATAAAATTTGTTAAAAATTATAGACAAAAAGTGTAATGCTCTGGGCTTATCATAGAAAAAATTAAAATTATATAAGTCATGTCAGAATAAATCATTTGGCTTTAGTTTTCAAAAAGGCTCCCCTTTTTATTTAATATTGAGTTTGAATTTATTAATTTATGTTGATTTTACATTTCATATTGATCCAAGAGTGCCTCATTTGTGAATAATATATGATGACGGTATTTGTGTCCATGTCTACAAATTATTTTGTAGACGGATCCGAATAGAAACGACATTAGCAGAAAAATTCTGGACACGGGCACGGACACGTCATGCCGGTGTCGCCCAACCCAGGTCCCAAACAAGCATACAACCACCTTTTTTTGCACTAACATATCCCCGCTCATTTCGTAATTACAGATTCCCCCTCAACCGTCGCCTTCACTCTTTGGTAATCAATTTTACTGAGGTGAGTCGAGCCCTGTCCGATCAGCTCCACCCCTTCCCTCTCCCCTTGCACCGCCGCCGGAAAAGCTCCGTATTTGATCTCTCCGGCGACTTCCCCGGCGGCGATGGCGCCCGAATCTCGCCCCTCACCTCTCTCCTGATCGTCTGAGCCGTCTTGTCTCATCTTCTTTGCTGGTGGTTGTTGGAAGCTTGAAATTTTATCTTTTTCATTTCTTGTTTCTCCTCCTTGGGTCTGGATTCGAGGGATGGGCGGCTGCCTACCCTGTCTCGGCTCGTCCAAGGGAGGTGAGAAGGAGGAGAAGAAGGAGTTTCCCAAGGAAGGGCCCGCTTCGAGCGATGCCGCGGGCGCTAGTTTAGGTGAATTCTCTGCTGCAAGTTCTCTGCTTTTTCCTGTTGCATCTGGGTTTGATGCTCTGGCGTGAGGTTTTTGGGTTTTTTGGAGATTGGATTATGAAGTTGGAGTGAATTAACGTCTTTTTGTTAAAAAAATTTTTCGCTTTGGTTGATTGGATCCCTGGGTACCTCGCTGCATCTGCTTTCGTCTGTAGTTTTATCGGTATGTTCATCTTCTACGACTTTTAAAAACTCTCTTTGCGAGCAAGTCTATCTTTTTGTTTGCTTGTTGTAGATTTATTTTTGGGCTGCTCTACAAGTGAATCATGAAACAGTTTGTTGGAAATTTGGTGTCGGAGCTAAGTTGTGGGATTTATTTTTGAGTTTTTTGTACAAATTGAGTATTGATGTGAGTATGTTTTTGTGGAGAGCAAATCTGTCTGATTTTTGCTCGGGTTTGTCCTCGTTTTGTTTCATGGACTCATCGCATTGCCTTGTGTTGCCGGTGATGTAGACTTTGAACATGATTGTTGGTAAAGTCCGTTGTTCTGTTGACAAATACTGTAAAAAATGCAGAAAAATCAAAATCCCGGAGTGCTCTTGACACTAAGAAGGAGCTTTCACTTCTAAAAGATGGGCCGCCTTCCAAAATTGCTGCTCAGACATTCACATTTCGTGAACTAGCTGCAGCTACAATAAATTTTCGACCAGAGTGCCTGTTGGGCGAAGGAGGATTCGGGCGTGTCTATAAAGGCCGCATGGAGTCCGGGCAGGTCAGTTTTCTATTACACTGGTTAGATTTCTGTTAGCTTCTGGAGAAAAAGGACGTGTGTGGTGAACACCTTGTTTCCTTTTTTTTGGGGGGGGGGGGGGGGTAAATAGTGAATAATCTATTAGCTCTAATCTGTTTTGGTGTTTATTTCTTTATTGTGTCTTGTCAATGAAAACATGTAATAGTTCTTATGGCGGTTTTAGAGATAGTCCTGTACTTAAAACTGATGTAAAAGTGCTTTCTTTTTACAGGTTGTTGCTGTAAAACAACTTGATCGAAATGGCCTCCAAGGGAATAGAGAATTTCTGGTGGAGGTCCTTATGCTTAGCCTCTTACACCATCCAAACCTCGTGAATTTAATTGGATATTGTGCTGATGGAGATCAGCGCCTGCTTGTGTACGAGTTTATGCCTTTAGGATCTTTAGAAGACCACTTACATGGTAACTAGTTTCCTTTCCCCTGTGCTGAATTTATTCTTTTTTCTTGTATATTGTGGAGTTTCTGTTATAGACTTGCAGTCAGTAACCGACGTCTAATGTTCAGATCAGTGTTTCTGATTGTAATTACGTGACATCTGTGTTCAGTCTGCTTGATTTGGGAAGGGTATACGTGATATGAAGCTTTTGGTATTGATATTTTGGAACTGGGAAAGGAACTTGCTTCTGTGAAGATTTGCGGAGAGGATTAAGTTTTCAAAATGATAAATAGTTAGCGATTATAGTTCTTAAATAGCCATGTGATCTTGCAGTATATCAGGAACTTGTAGCTAGGGCTTAAATTTTGTATGGTATACCATATTCAAAACTTATATTTTAGAAACTATTAAAAATAATGACATGTATATTGTCGAATCATGACAGTAAAAGGTTGTGGAATTGAAAGTAGGAAGCATTTTTGTTATAAATGGAATGACTTATTGTGACTGTCTTATGAAGGATAACTCCAAGAAAATGGAAAAATTGTCCTAAACAAAGAAGATTTAGATGAAAGGTGAGAAAATATAGAGATAGGAGTGGCAAGTAAACGCCTATGTTTGTAAGTGATAGAGACAAAATACATTTTACAGTGAAGCACTGTGCGTGTAGACCTATTTACAAAAAAATCGAAATAAATGGCCTCTATATTTCTAATAAAATGAAACCCTGAAAATTAGATATTAGTTCCTGAAATTTCAAATTGAATCCCTAATTAAATAATTTGGACAATAAACTCTATAATGTACATGCTCAAGCACTACCATCTCATTGTCATTATTTTTTGGTTGATTTGTGACATATGGATTTTTGCAGAGCCATTATGTCACGAATAGTTGGAATTGTGTTATTATGTGATTCAATCTTTAATACCTGACAGGCATATTGTTTTTTTTGTGAGCATATATACGTTAGAAATATAGTTGTGGATTTATTTTATCTTTGAACGTGTATATAGTTTTTGCAAGAGTGTACTGCTTGTGCTCCTTGTTCCTTAAAGAGATGATAAGAAATTTAGATATCTTGTGTGGCTTTCTGTTTCTCCTAATTATTGTTTTGGCCAATGGCCACTAAGAATTTGCTCTTTGTTAGTGTAGCTCTTGTTATTTCCCTTTGGTGATAACTACTTGAAAGCAAGTAAACACATTGTTTGACTTGATTGCTACAACATGATATTTGAGTCGTAGAATTTTTGTCATTGCCAATGTATTAAGCGCCATCTATGTTCTAGACTTTCTGATTTTCAGAATTTGGTGTCTATAGTTTTTGTTTTCCTTCGTTCTTGTATATCTGTAACATGTTTAGCTAGCTAGTGCTTACTCTTTTCTCAGGCATGGACCTTTCTTTACCTAAATTGTTATCATTTTATGTGAGTCATTTATTTTTATGTAATTTTGATGATTAGATATTCAACCTGACAAGGAGCCACTTGACTGGTTAACAAGAATGAAGATTGCAGCTGGTGCAGCCAAAGGCTTAGAATATCTACATGATAAAGCAAATCCACCTGTTATATACAGAGACTTGAAGTCTTCAAATATTCTTCTTGACGATGGATTCTATCCAAAGCTTTCTGATTTTGGTCTTGCAAAACTGGGCCCTGTTGGAGACAAAACCCATGTTTCAACGAGGGTGATGGGAACGTATGGTTACTGTGCCCCTGAGTATGCAATGACTGGTCAGCTTACATTGAAATCTGATGTTTACAGCTTTGGTGTGGTCTTGCTTGAGATCATCACAGGTCGTAAGGCCATTGACAACACCCGAGAGACGGGGGAACAGAATTTGGTTGCATGGGTATATTGGTTTTGTTCTTTGATGGTTATTTATATCTTTTGGCATGATCCATGCTACCCGACTTAACTTATTTTAAGCCTCACGCTGTTACTAGTTTTTCAGCCTAGTTCTTTTGCTTGGCTAAATACCGTGCATGTCTGTGTTGGATGAAATTTAAGTGGCCAAACCTATGACACGTAGTTCTTTAGATTTTGATTCCTCCTCTCTAATTTTAATTAACACATAGCCCACCTTTTAACTATGACATATATGATATTTTCTTATGATCAGAAAAGAAAATATGTATTTCAGTATTCCTTTCCTGGTGACGGTTGGATCAAAAACTGACTAATAAGAACATTAAGAAGTCCAGCTCTGCCAACTAAGTAGTTATTTTTTGAGTTTTTGTTGCATGCAATCCGTCTGCATAAAAAAGGACTAGCATGTATACAACATACTACACTTTTTTCTTCTCTAATTCTACAATTGAAAATTTTTTTCATGACGCTTAAGAGAATAAAAAATTGTACATTCTTGGTGGTTTTACCATCTTAGATGCATTTATATCTTTTTTTATGTAGCATGGTTTTTATTGTTAGTGGCCTGCTATGCAAGGAGAAATTTTACTGGTATCTTTGATATGCAGGCTCGGCCACTGTTCAAGGACAGGAGGAAGTTTCCTAAAATGGCAGATCCTCTTCTGGATGGTCGTTTCCCAATGCGAGGGCTGTATCAAGCTCTTGCTGTAGCTGCTATGTGTTTGCAGGAGCAAGCTGCCACTCGACCACTTATAACAGATGTTGTTACAGCACTTCAGTACCTGGCTTCTCAAAATTATGACCCAAATGCTCATCCTTCCCAAAAGAACAAGGTGGGATCTTCTACCACGAAAGAGCGGGATGACCAAATGAGTTTGGCTAGTGGGTCTGAGACAAGGGAAGATTATGGCACTAATGGACGTGACAGGGCTGTTAATAGACCAGGAGTGGAAATCCCCAGAGAGAAAGAATACATTCGTGGTTTAAGCGCCGGCGCCGAATTTGGAAGACGCGAAAGTGGCGTGGGATCGGGGAGGAGGGGGTATCTAGATGAGATGGAGAGACCACAGTCATTGAGAAATAGCCCGGCGCATCCCGGTAAACACTGGGGCAGTCCAAAGAATTTAGCCCGAGATAGGGACAGAGAACAAGCTGTTGCTGAAGCTAGACAGTGGGGAGAGAATTTGCGCGAGAAAAAGCGAAATGATGCAGATCGCAGCATAGGAGACTCGTACAAATAATGTTACCAAAAACACAAGGGAGAAGATGTTATTCCCATGTCGTATGGGTTGATACCTTTGCACACAAGTCTTATTGCATGCACATTGAGGAATCTTATACAAGAGAAGAGCACAGTTCTGTCAGGATTTGCTGGCACCTGAGGTCCATCTCGGTTTCCAGCTACTTTCTTACAAAATAGGGGCATGGTTTAATCCCAGTCTTTTATTTTTTTTGTGATTCCCCGCTATGCCCAGATCGTATTTTTTGTCTCTTTGACTAGCAGCACTAGGTTACATGGGTTGGAGTCTGCCAGCCGGAAATTCTTGTTTCTTTCTTTTGTAGAGTATATATGTACAAATTTTAAACACAAACCCCCGGCCGATCAGGTGGGTAGAAAATGTTGTTACCATCAACAAACCATGATGTTTAATATGCAGGCATTTCATGTGCATTATGGATTGATTGAGGTGCATATCCAAGCGGCTGAAGTTGGTTCTGTGAGATATCTATTCACAAACTAATTCACCGTGTAAACTACGGCGTGGACTGTGGATGTAAGAGTTTTTGTATGAATTTGGCAATCCCAATATTGAATAAAAGTATCATCATTTATTTATGTATGAATACAACATGGTGCAATCTCAATCAACTCCTCAATCCATTAAAAAACATTTGAACGAGAAGACATTTTTTCCGAGTAGAGAGAGCTAAAGCTATCTCAGGTCAGAGGTCCCGGTCCGGTCGACTTGGTCATCATCTGCATGAACTCCTCAAAGTTAACGGCGCCATCGCCGTTCTTATCAACGCTCCGAATCATGCTCTTGCAGGCGGCCATGGAGACGTCCTCCCCCATGGAGCAGAGTACACGGTGGGGCTCCTCGGCGGAGATAAGGCCGTTGCGGTCGCGGTCGTAGACGGAGAAGGCGTCCCGCAAGTCCTCCAAGCAGCAGGCGGAGCTGGCCCCGGCGGTGTTGGCCGAGAGGAACTCGTCGAAGCTGATGCACCCGTCGCCATCGCCGTCGGCGGCGGCCATCATATCCGCCGCCTCGTCGGAGGGGCAGCCAAGGGAGCGGAGGACGGACTGGAGCTCAGGGAGGGAGATGTAACCGTCACGGTTGGCGTCGAACCGGTCGAACACCTTGCACAGCTCGCCCGAGTCGTGGACGCGGCGGGTGAAGGATAGGGAGGTGGCGACGGCTGGGGCAGCGCCGGTGGAGTCGGCCTTTTCGGCGGTGCCAAAGAATCTCTTGACAAGCCTGTCCATTTGATGCTGGGATGAGTCAAGCTGTACGGTGACTGTTTAAAGAATATATGGAAATAGGTTGCAGAGTGCAAGCGGTGCAATGCAACATTCTAAGCGCCGACAAGATGGAGGCTTCGATCTGCTGTGTATATATATATATTGATAGATGGAGATGATAGCAGAAAGACAACGTGGTAGTCGACGGGGATGTCTTTGGGAGGAGGAGATGGTCGGCTGCCACGTCGTTGGTGTAGGAATAGAAAAATGATAGATGGATAAAAAATAGGAAAGAAGTAAAGAAGTTGGGCTGAGTGTTATGGGATAGACACATTGTCCTGATCTGTCTCACTCTTTTCTTTTCTTTTTTCTCACCTTTCTTTTATTAATTAAATTTTGTAGAAGAATAAGGCAAGGGAGATGGTTACTTGTCTGGAGGTATGAGGAGCAACGGATAGGGGCCGGGTAGGCGAAGCCGTCTTGGAATTATCCACGCTTTTATAGCCACAGGACGTGAGCGAGCCAGAGGGAGAGATGTGTCTTGCCGCCCCCTAAACGGTGGATATGTAAGGTGATTTATTAAGCAGGGCTACGGCCAACGCTTTCCCCGGATTACTTATTTTGCATCTTTTATTTTGATGGAACAATGAAGAGAAAAATATCAGTGTTTTTTACAACTAAGAAAACTTCCCAAGAAAATATGTACAAGATGGTTAACACATTGCGTGGATCAATTGTCAAGAATAAAGAGTGTCCATAAAAAGTTGCATTCATGTGAGATTGTTTGTTTTAAGCACAAGCACGATACTTGATTTTTGATAAAATTATGAAAATAATATTTACGCTCAAATTTACAACTTCAAATCCGTGACCTTTATTTTTCTTCAAGTTCTACAAAATGTTTTTACATCCACGTTCTCTCAGAATTGGCTGAAATATATTTTGCCAGCCCACGTCCACGCCTTGGTTAATACACGAGATATTTTAGGTTTCACTAGATAAAAGGAAAAGTAATCTTGGTGCGCCTCAAATATCTCAAACGTGGAGAACTGAGCGTGGTTAAAAATTCTTTCAAAATCAATGGGGATTCTCGTTTTCTCCCCCATTCAATCAGCCAACATAGCAGCACTCCGGACGTCACACTCAAAAAGTGCATGTAAACAAAGACTGTATGTAAGGCACTCAAACAATTGCACGTTCATTAGCAATGAGATGAGTAATACAACCATCGATGAAGTCACAGTAAACCATATTCATTCAATTGGCAGTAAGACAAGAAATTTAGTCTAGTTCCATCAGCCACAAGTTGGCGAAAACAAATTTGTCTATCGGAGAACTTCTGCTCCAAAAAATGCATCACATAAGATTTATGCCATTTCCAAAGAAAAACCAATGTTACTAGGCCAAAAAAAGCTTGCCCTCTCAAATACAATTGTAGTTCACTTTTTGTTTTCTTTGTTCTCATTTCAACCACAAATTGTGTGCTATACCTGCTATAAAAGAAGAACATCATTGAGGACAGGCAGGTGCCGGAGTGGTGCGAGTATTGAAAGAACTACAGTGCCGACATTGGTGTCCAATGATATGATAAAAAACTTCTGAAGTGTGACTACAATCGTTACACAGTATCCAGACCTGCCAAACCCAGCAAAAACAGGTCTTGCCAAAATTACTCAGGTTCCCATAAACGACAAAAATGGCAAAAGAAATATGAAAAACCTACACATGACACTATCACGTACTCTAAATGCCAAACCACAAACACAAAATGGCATAACAATGTTTATCTTCAACTATCTACTTTAAATTGATTACTTAATTCATTGATATAAGAAACAAGTAACGAAGCACATAAATTCAATAAATCTACAATGAGTATAGGGTGAAGGGAATTATGCAGTAACTTTGGTTCTAAAAAAATATCTTGATATTTAGAGGATTATACTTCAGAATGGATAAGCCGTCTTTGATATCAAGAAGTGAAGTAGTAGAACTCTGTTCGAGGTCAACCAACACAGACAATAGTAGAAATGTTGTGCAATTTTCTATACCCAGCAGTGGCTACCACTACATCAATCATATTTTAAGAGGTTTTACAATGTTTATAAACACAAAATTCTTTCTAAGAACACAATTATGTCATTAAGACAACCACCACAAAATGTGTTCATGATCCCCAAACTTCAGAACCAATCACCATAAATAAAAGAGCATTTCTCATAGTCCTACTTTATGTAAAATGTTTGACAACAATGATTTAAAGGAACAAAAATTCAGAAAAAAAAACTAATACTATAGTAACAAACAAACATTAGTTACACCATAAGATACAAAATCACCTTTATCTTTACAAAACTCATAACATAGAAGAATGCATGCTAAAATAAAGTATCAAGGCAAGAAAAGAACCTTCTTATCGCGATAATCCTCAGGCATTATAGTTTCTTGTACCTGAAAATGCACAAGGTAACATTATTCTCTACCTAAGCCAGAATCACCATCTAAAAGAAAAAGAAGAGAAAAATGACAAAGGTAATAAAGACTGCATTGGAGAGGGATGGAGGGGGATGTGGTGTGGTTAGAGTAGGTGAGTGGTTCAAATTTCTAGCAATGACTACACACAAAATTGCCTCAACATCTGAACGGACCAGGGATGAAAATCGTATCTTCATTTAGTATGACAATTTAAAAATAATAGGATCATGAATAGAAATCATGACTTCTAAAGAAGTCCCGTCCAAATAGATGCTAATGGAAAAGAAAAACATATATGTGACTCAGTTTAAACAATTTGTTGGTCCAATTAGGGTGAATACAAAATCACATTTTCTGTTCATAAAGAACAAAATTTCCGTTATCAATATAGTTAATTAGCAGCTTCAATATATTCTCTCAATCAAATTCACTCCACACATCACAATTTAAATAAAAGATTCTTCTAGCAATCTTACTTGCACATTTGCATACAAAAACCATTTTGAAGCATCAAAGCTAAGCAGGGTCCGTGTGTGGTGCTATACACCTCATGTTAGACAAAGACACATCAACTTGAGTATATGATTAGAATATTTATTTGGAGACTGTACCTCAATTTCCAACTTCTTCCAATGTCGGCTCATGTCAACAGCTGATTTGAAGCATATTGGGCATGTGTATCTGAGAACACAACAAAGTATGATAGTAGCTTAAGTGCAAAGTTTTAGGCAGAGACAAATTAATGAATAACATCCACAACCACATAAAACTTACTGATTTCTCATTCTCATCTCATCAAAGCATTCTGAGTGCATTGTATGCCCACATTTCAGAACAGTAGTTTCCTTTAACGAGTCAAAAAGATACTACAGAAAGGAAGCATGCTTGGTACAAAAAATAACATCAACCCACAAGGAAAATCATGAACAAAAGAGTCTAAAATGAACCTCGTAACAGATTGAGCAATGGTGTTGCATTGAGTTTTCAACACATAAATGATTGTCAAGCAGTCCATTAGAGTAGCAAGACCCTGACAAATGAAAAAATATATATTTATATTCATATGAACTTCCTGTCTAAGCAATCGAATTACTTGTCCTCTTTGACATTTGTTTTTCCAGAGTCTTTAAAGTTATCAACAAAGAATTTATTGCTTGATTTTGAATAAATAGTTAAAAGAGAAGTAAGAACTTGTCACTTTGTGTCTGCATAGGTTTTGTGTCATTAATTTAAATTAACCAGAGATTAGCTGGGATGAGGTGTTGGCAATGATTACAATAAACATCAATTGCGGTAGCAAAATAATAGGTTTTCAGGCTATAAAATCTAAACATCCACTAGTGTACTTATGAGTTCAACTTCGTAACAAGTAATTGACATCCATTATCCAAGTAGGACAATGTGCAGATAGCTAGGTCGCCAGGGCCTTCCTACCACTTATAAAAGCTTCAAAATGTAAGGAAGGCTACTTAAAGAGGTCTAGATACCGAAAATTACTATGGTACCAGCTTCTCATCTAATTGTAATTTTTTTATAAGGAAGTGAAGAACCACCCTACCCAAAGTATTCAACCAAAACTCAATAAAAAAATCTTATATAAAGTTTAAAAATATCTAAAAATCCCTGATGAGTACGACCAAAACTAAATTGTACGATGAAAATTTTTATGTTTTCCCCTCCTATATAGTGGACATAGAATCACATTTACCAAATCATACTAACTCTTATACTACCAATGTTTACACGGCTTTTGAGAGCATACATATCTGTGTTATTAGCCAGCAAAACAGTGCAGTCACCGTCAACAGGTTACTTGTTTATGTGGTTTACTAATCACTAATTATTTTACAAAAATAAAAACACAAATTTTCCTTCCATTACTAATTGTTACATGTCTACAACACCAAACATTGGTCTATCGGTATAAAAACTGTAAAAGGTGCATACCACACTTTCTGCAATGAAAGAAATTTTCCCGTCCTCCAACCCTGCAAATCAATATATTAAAAAATAAATCTTGAGACCCAGATTGCAAAGCGTATCACCAGATGCAGAGAAAGGGGACGTCTACTCACCGACATATACCACACTCATGACAGTGAAACTGCATTTTCTCAGTCTACAATGAGGAGAAGAAGTATTACTTTTAGTAACGAGTTTGCCAACCTACATCTAAACAACAACAAGAAAATAAAAACTGCTCAATTCCTTACATCATCCTCGTAGAATTTACATATGTCGCAGAAATATTCACCCATCTTAACCCCACAATTCGTACAAACTTGTGCAACCTGAGTGATTCATCACTTCTTTATAGTTATAAATGCTTCTCAACGATCAATTAACAACACCGGAAAAAAATACACGTACAGGTTGTTCCGTATCACATATCAAACAAATAACCTGAAAACATTAACAAAAACTAAGCTCAATAACAATGACTTTATCAAGACCAATCTTTCAATCAGTAAAGTGTAAGAAAGGCGCGCCCTCCCTGACCTGCCTCACATCTTGCCGGACCAATTCGTGGTGCTTCTTGGCATCATTAAGCGCGCTCTAAGATTAAAAACAATATACAACACAACATCAACCTCAATCAATCACAGAAAAAGCAGCAAAATGGTGAACACAAACAACAAAAACTTGGGGGTGACTCACCAAGGCCTCATTATGACAATGGCGGCAAATGTAGACCTCGTTGCAGCAAGGAGCCCGAATCTTGCACCTCCTCCGGTAATGCGTGCACCTATATATATATATATACATATATACCAACAAATCGCAAATCCACAACCCAAGATCAGAATCCGTCAAAAGAAAGGAAAAGAAAAAAGAAAGAAAGAGAGAGAATGGGGAGAAGAAGAGGTAACATGCCCGTGGTCCATCTTGCCGAAATCGAGGGGATGATCGGAGGAAGGATTGACGTCCATGACTCCGATGGGGGAGGTGCGTGGGGAAACGGAGAAGTTGTGGCCGCCGGTGGTAGCCAATTGAGTTGTCTTCTTGAGCCCGGATTACGGGAACCATTTTGGCGGGGATTTTAATAAGGAGTGGTTGTTATTTGTTGCATTGTTTTATTATTATTATTTTTTGTCGGTGAGCATTCAGTTGTATTTAATGCGAGACGGTAATAAAAAGTAGATTCATGTGATTTAGATAATAGATGGTCACATTTTCATGTTGTTGATGTTGTTACATCTGTTGTTGATTACATTAGTGTATCAGCTAGATTTAACATGAGCTTTTGGATTATTGGATTATAAGAATAGTTTGATGATAAGAGTAATTTCATCCAAGTCACAAAATATATATATATATATATATATATATATATATATATATATTCCTAAAGCAATTGTTGCTAATATTTTTGCTTTTTTATTAATTATCCAATATGTACATGATTATTGAATGTTCAATACTAATTGATTGAATCTATGGTACAATAAACCTTATAACCAAGTTGGACCAATTAGGGAGTAAAGCCGAATAATTTTTTTAATATTAGATAAAAGGTATTTTTTAATTGTTAGATTATTTTTTAATTACTTTTTTGAAATTGTTAGATTAAGTACTTATATTGTAACATTGAATTGTAATAAGAAAAAAAGAAAAGGGCTACTTGAAAATTGTAATTTTGTTGTATTTGGAGATGAAAATAAAGTATATTCATATTATTCCCTTCATAATTCATTGTTCTTTCTTTAAAAAATTTTAGTAATTAGAACAAGGGCAATCTTTTTTTTTTATTCCTTGAGTAATAATCTAATAAAAGGCCTTGCAATCAATAAGGCTTTAAGAATCATTCACCCTCAAGCAAACCACCCATCTATTAAATATCCTTCAGACACTTTTGTATTTTTTGGAAAAAAAGGATACAATTATTTATTTACGATTCTTTTATCATTCATTGGGTCGTACAATTAATACGGGCTATAAGACCTTACAATAAATTATTTTCTTATTTTTTTATTTACCTTTGCAGTTCTACCAATACAAACAATTCTTTCCTTAAAATTAGCATAAAAATGAAATATCCATAATAGTTAATAATAATGTGAAAAATTTTCAATTAAAAATTGTCATTAACAGTACAATGTTTTTATATGGTAGATAATTTCTCTTAAATTATTTACAATCTTAAGAAAATAAATAGTCATTCCGTTATTTATTTATCTATGTAAATTATTGTGAAGTCAAATGGTGGCTAAGGGGTGTAGTTGTTGTGGTTAAATATAAAGGTTCCTATTAAAATTAAATCTTTTTTATGGACCATATATTTAATAACTACTAACCAAAAAACACATATTAGTCCTTGATTATTCTTATTCTTAATAAAAATTGTTTTACATTATGAATTTTAATAAAATTTTTAATAGTATTTTTAAAATTTTTTATTTAAACTCAATATTATATTAATCATTTTTAATTTAATTTTAATATATATATAATCAGAATTTACTATAAAATTATATATTGTATTTAATTAGAATTTTGATTATAATAAAATTTTCCTATAAATTTTAATGAGATATAATAAAATATTCTTTGAAAATAAAAATTAATAAAAAAATAATTCCTATTATATTTAAGATTTGTTTTCTTAATAAAAAATTAATTTAAATAAATCTTTCATCATCATAATATATAAAATTAAAGACTTTTAATTTGGTGTCGTCGCATGTCATATACTTATTTTAAAATATTTTTGTTTAGTACATTTTCACAAAAATATATCTTTTCTATTGAAGTTTTTTTAATTGGGGGTGTCCGCCAACAATTTTATAATATCATCTTTTATTTCTTGTTCATAAAATCAAATTAAATGACAAATTTAACCCTTTATTATAATTAATCCAAGTCAACTAAAACAAGATATATAATAAATCAATTCTTTAGTAAGTAAATTTCTAATATTAATTATTAAAAAATAATAATAAATTAAGATTTTTGGAAATTGACATAATATACAAGATTATAATAAGTAAATATCTATCTATTATATTAGAAATTGGGTATTACAAATAAATATTATAAAAAGTTAATGAAAATATATTATATCCTATGCCTCATAAAAATAGTATAAAACAATAAACAATTGAAAATTATATAATGTCACTATTTTATAACCAGACATAAATTCTTCTTATTATTGATTCATTGCCATAGTTGTATGAGAAATATAATTTATTATCGAATGGATCTTTCAATTCTGGTACTCTATCCGATAGTTATCATTATTTATCAAATATGCTCCTATCTAACAAAATACTATTAGATTAAATAATAAAGACGTCGAGAAATAAATGACTTTTTAGATGAAATGAAACATTATATTCATGTAATCAGAAAAATATTTTGCATTAATTAATCAGAGGCTATATAGCCATGAAAGAGGGATTAAGTGAGACAAAATTTATTAGTTCGTGAAAACACTTATTTTTCCCCCATATTTTGGACCTTATTATATTATCTTTATGCATTTTCTTTTTATTTATTATTTTTTTCAACGTTCAATTCATATTGACAATGGTGTATCGATCAATATAATTTGATCGATTGATTTCTCTACTATCAAATACTTTATTTATTTACTTTGATGAATTTCATTTCTTTTGCATATTGTATGAGATCTCTAAATTTAGTTCCGCATATAATACATGTTAAGGTAAGATCATATTTATAAGTGAAAATAAATTATAGATTTTAAACTTCAATTAACTATTTTTGAAGAGAAGACTTAGGCTTATTATATTATATTTTGGGCCAGAATGTTATAATAGATGATAGGTTATAGGAATTTTCCCAAAATTCCTTAACGTCACGTCTAATATCTAGTGATTCTTGCTATAGCTCTTTTAATTTCGGAGAGATGACTTAGGTTTATTATATTATATTTTAGAATAAGTAAATGATGGACTAAACTATGGATGTTGGGTAAGCTGTCAGTCGTAGGCTGGGGGTAGCAACGGGCCAAATATAAAAATTTAAAGGATGAAATCAACTTAGCTCTATATTTAATACCTACTAAAGTAATATCCTATTTATAAATAGGAATAAAATATGAATTTTTGAATTTTGGTTAATCATTTTTTAAGAGTTAACTTAAGTGCATAATATTATACTTTAGGCCGTTGATTCAATATAAAGGATGACCCTCTATTATTATTTTTTAACTGTATAATTAATTTATTAAAATAAATTTTAATTGATATAATACATCAAAGGAAATTGAATGTAACAAAAATATATTCAGCTCCACCCGACTACTTTGATTATACACTATATTTATATATTAAATCAAAATATCTAAATAAATAATAAAAACGTAGAGTATGGAATCAGACCCCTTAAGTTTTCTTTGTGATAATTTTACATGAGACTTCCACTTTCTTTGTTGAAGCTTTCCTTGTTACCAATATTTCTATAATCGAAGCTCGTAGTGTACTAATAATAAATTTAAAATATTTTTTAAAAAATGAATTCTTTTATTTTAATTCTTATAAAAAACAGCGACTGCTGGAAACAAAGCAGATGCTAACCCTTTTCGGTTCGACTTTTTATCCTTCCCCACCGACCGGTCAGTCGGCCACCGCCCACCGCCCACCGCCCACCGCCCACCGCCCCAGCCACCAGCCACCAGCCACCAGCCACCCACTCCCCTCCGAGACCAGTCATCCTCTCCGGCTGGTATTCTCTTCATCCCCACTCTCTTATTTCTTAATTATTTGTATATATTTTTTCCAGTGGTAGCATCCGATTCTCCCAAAGATTCAACCTTTGATCCCAACAATAATACGTCACCATTGCTCATTCGGTATGAGTCATTTTCATAAATAAAATCTGATTAGCCGCCCGTTCTTTTTTTTTTTTTGTGGATTCGTTTTTGATTGTTTGATGCAGAATGATCAGTTCTTTTCGCCGTTCTCGGGGTAGTGGTCTCTGATTAGTTTGGCTTTGTTGGCTGCTCTGTGTGCCTTCGTCTATTGTACATTGTTCTGATGTTTTGATGCATTTGTTGGGTTTTCTGGTTATGATTGCTAGTTGCGAATTGCGATTCCCAGGAATTGTGTTGAATCAAGTTTGCTATTTCTCAGTTTACTTCTTAAATTTGGTGATTTCCTATTTTTACTAGGATTTGTTTGCCTGCTCATGTTAGAATTAGGTAGAACTAGGTATTTTTGTTACTTTACTAAAAGAATACAGCATTATATCTACTAATATATCAATTTAAGCCTTTGAGCCATTTAGCTTAGTTAAGTATGTTTCTTATCAATAGAGTTAAGTTTATTCTCCAATTATTTGGCGGTTATTATATATTCATTTTATGCTATTGTTAACCATTATAAGAAAATTACTATTGTTGATTTTTACCGAGAGAAGTTATGAATTTTTATGCTATTAATTATCTAATTTAGTACATGTGGGCTATTATCCAATGAGGGTTGCATCATTTGGGTTCCGAGTTGCTATAATGGTATGCATTTTCTGATCTTCGATAGAATTCCATTTCTAATAGGAATGTTTTAAAACGTATTTGTTGGATGATTTTGGCTTATTCTCATCAATTTTTCTGTTTCAACGTGTTTGACCATAATATAGTTTTAATTGATGCCCGTTTGGTCTATGTTATTTTATGAATGACATTTTTTTGCCTTTGCAGTTTGATAATTGAAACAAAGTTTTGTTTTGAAGTTGGTTGTACAATCAAAGTTCTTAATATGCAGGTTTGTTGTCAAATATTGACCTTCATACAACCCAAAAATCAACTTTTTTCCTTTAAGATATTGCTCTGTTCCGCTTAAACTTTGTTTTGGGATAAGGGTAGATTGTTGCAGCAATATCTATATCTCGTGCTTCTCCTTTACGTTATTTGAAGTTTGGATCCAGACTAGATTAGAAATTGTGCACAAAACTGTAAATTAGTTTCATGCAAGGGAAGACTCAACCATAATGGTTGTCGTCTTCTAAATGTTGGTTTCTATATCTTACATAGACAAGTGCAGTTTTAGACATTAATTTTAACATGGACGGAAAAATGATGTAGTGATGATGCTCATGCTGTAAAGTGAAATAATAATTAGTATTTGAAAAATTATAATTATTTCATATATGCAGGCTTCAAGGGCTAGGCTTTTTAAGGAGTACAAGGAGGTTCAGAGAGAAAAGACTGCAGATCCAGATATTCAGCTGGTCTGTGATGATAATAATATATTCAAGTGGACTGCTTTTATCAAGGTGACTTGTGTCTTGTGGTGATCTATCATCTCATCATTCATACCTTTTTGGTTATAGCTTTTACATCTTTGTTTATGTGTGTGTTTAGGGACCATCGGAAACTCCTTATGAAGGAGGTGTGTTTCAGTTAACATTTTCTATACCGGAACAATATCCTTTGCTCCCTCCTCAAGTTCGATTCTCGACAAAGATATTCCATCCAAATGTGCATTTTAAGGTATTCATCGTCTTTTAACCATTTAACCAATAGGAAGCAAGTTGTTACTGCTCTGGAAGATGGTATAATATTCCATTGTGACACATGCAGTTATGAAAATTGTGTTTTAAATTTGAATACAGAGCAATTAATGCACTTACATTGAAATTACGCAAAAAATTTACCTCATTTTGTACGAAGTGTGCCATTTTGGTGGACTTTGGCTAGATCTCAGTCTCGTAAAATGATCAAGATCACATCTCAATCTTGATTTGATGGTTATTTTCTTTGACATCTGGACAATATCAATCGTACCCAGAAGCAGAGTATATTGGATGTTTAGAAAAGTTCTTGTTAGTGAGTCTGTGTACAAATGACAAGCTTATCAAAGTAGATAGTTTCAATGCATGCCATCTGTAAAATTAAGTATTACTGGCCAAGTTCCGAAAATATAAGTTTTATCTTTAGTAGCAGTCAATAGGGAATTTAATTATGACCTTCAAGGTATCTTCCATTTCTTTCCTGACATTTTTCATGATTTCTTCAGACAGGAGAAATTTGCTTAGATATTTTAAAAAATGCTTGGAGCCCTGCTTGGACACTTCAATCAGTTTGCAGAGCTATTATAGCTTTGATGGCCCATCCAGAACCAGATAGCCCCTTGAACTGTGACTCTGGTATGCCTGTTTTATAAATGTCAATTGGTTACTCCAATTTAGGGTTAGTTGAGGATCAGCAGTGCTAATTTGAGGCATGATTCTCATGAATTACCATGCAATTTTATTGGTTTAAAATAGTTGTACCTTGATCATTCTTGTAAAGGAATTGAGCATATGTTATGCCACAACCTTACCTTTCTTGGTGCCCGGAAAGTCAGTTTTTTTGTCACAGCTTTGTGATTGCTATACTAGTGGCAATCAATTGAAATACTTTTCCTAGTAAATGTGGTAATGTTAACTACGTGAGGAGTAATGGAAAAGGTATAGGAGGTCATGTGTGAAATTGGGTTTGAAGGGAAATAGACATACTGTAAAATATAAGAATGCTAAAAAGCCAGAAAGGGCGAGAAAATCTTATTTGTTTAAGGCTCAGTTGTCTGATTAAATGCTTAATGTTCATTCCACTTTTGGCCTTGTGAAAGGTCACGAGTTGCGTTTGCATTTTATCTTAAATTTGAATTTCTTAACACATAATTAAAAGGGATGACTTCACAAATTTTTACTTTCTTGCTATTTTAGCATAATTATTGAATGCTAGCAGCATTCCACTTGAATATTATCATCCGATATTGCAACAACTCTCTAGAGTATGACAATTGGAATTTTCTATTACTAAGGAGTTAGGAATTTTTTTATTCATTTCACTAATTTATAGCTTATTTGGTACGTACATAGGAAATCTTCTCCGATCCGGTGATTTGAGGGGATACCAATCCATGGCAAGGATGTATACCCGGCTAGCTGCTATGCCAAAGATAGGGTAAGTGTGGTGCACAAGTCTGATTGTGAGCGCCATTTGAATAGTGGATGTGTTTATGCATGGTTGCTTCTGTATTATGACATAAAAAGATCTAAAAATTTCTCCTTTACACATTCGTAATTTGTCTAACTCAATGTGCCAATTGGAATTATGTTTAATGCTAGTTTTGGGATGTTTAAGCTTAATTATCTTATTCGTCTTGCCATGTGCTTAAAATGCTAGCTTTGCTTTAACTGTGGCCTCGTGACCGAGGGTTAATCTATCTGCGTGAATAAAAATGTGTGTTTTTTTGGTTAAATCTTGAAAAGAAAATGCTGAGAGGCTTATGACGGATAATAAGAGGTAACTGCCAAGGTCAGTTTCCTCTTAAGCAGGGATTTCATCACATAACATTATCTAAAATTACTCTGCGGTTTATATGAAAAGATCAACATCAATCAAGGTCTTCGCCAGTTATTGTCTGTTTATCTTGTATAACAATCTCTTTTTTCCATTAAAAATAATACAATAACATTCATATATATATTTAAAATTTTTAGGGTATGCGTACGTAACAATTTAGTGATGTTGGAAAGCACTCAAAGGATGAAATCTAAATCCAACACCAAATGCTTAACTATGATTACGAACAAAATCATTCAAATAACAGAGCACGTAAATTTTCAATATATGCATCTCTGAAGAAGGTGACGAACACTAATCGGTCTAAATGAAGAATAATATTGCCAAATAGATACAATAATATTTTGACAGTGAAGAATTCCACTTGCATGTTGATTTTGATGTCCTTTTGCTCCATGAAAGCAAAACGTTTGGCTAAGTCGGAACAGCAAGTTCAAGCAACTTCTCTGTGTCATTGGGAAGCCAGATCTAATTCAGCATATTGCATTTGTTCCATGAAATTCATCGCCATCTTCGAGCATTCCTGCTAAAGAACGCAATCAAACTTTTCCGTCAAAACCCACATTTCGATACCCTTCTATCTTCTTCCATGTAGAACGTATTTGCAAGTTAGAAATCAGAATGTAAAAGATCCATGAGAAAGTGTCCATATGAGATCAATACCAAACAGAGTTTGTGGAGGTAGAATATAACAAGAACTAGGGGTTCGAGTGGCTACCAATAACACATATGTGGCCGGCAAAAGCAGACAAAATTGCGTGGACGAGGTCTGGGAGCAGTGCAGATGATGGCAAGCACCAACGTTATGACCAGAGAAACGAGGAAGCCCTGGAAGCTAATTCCATTCTTGTCATCCGATGGTGCTTCACAGCAAAACTTTCCCATGGCTGCATACAGGGGATAAGACTAGGAGAACAAGGTCTCCATAATTTGCGCGCAGGGAATGTGAGGTGGATGTCTATTTCTCAGTGCTGGCAATTGGGATGTCTAACTCGGACGGGATTGGACTTGCCCCGCTTTGATGTAACCTCTCAACCTTCAACCCCACTACTTAGTTGGATTGTGGGATTGATATTCGTTAGCTTAAAAAAGCAGCGTGCTTTATTATGGTGGATGGAGAAGATTGTCACAACTTATTTGGCAAACGTCTGAGATCATTTAATATAACATGTTGATCAACAACCACAAATTTAACAAGCAAAATAAGTACGTATATATAAATATTGCATTCATGCATAACAGAGACAAACATAGTACAATATCTTGATCATCCCTCATCTCAGGAACTTGATTTACGTTACAATATATTACTGCAAGTCTGCATCATATTCACCACCTAGATGCCAACAACATAATATCAGATTAACACACATACAGTCTTTCTTACTTAGTTGACAAGAGCTCCATTGTACTTGAGAGCAGCTGCTCTATGATCTATGGTCGGCAGCGAAGGATCGACTCTCACGGTGCCCGTCGCCGGCATATTGTTGTTGTACCTCCTCTGCGCCTCGTTATGGTCTATCGTCTCTTCCGCTGGCGCAGCCGTCAACTTCCCTACATTCGGCCTCGCCGCATCCCTCACATAGTCGGTCAGTGCAACGACGTCGCTGCTCGGCCCAGTAATCGCCCTCTGTTCGTACATCCTCGTTGGCGGCGGTGCCTCTTCCCTCCCGAACTGCCAGTTCCGGCCGGCGTCTCCGGGCGCCGCACGGCGTTGGAACATGCCAGCAGGAAATCTGCCGGTCCTAGGCCCCGAGCTCGCTTCGTTGGGTAGCGGTACCCGCTCTGTAGTGGGAGAAAACAGAGGCTTGCACTTACCATTGTCGCAGTCAAGCGGGTTCCTGTCGACGAGGTTGTAGTTGGGATCGGTCTTGGAGGAGTAGACACTCTCCGTGACGTACTCCGTCTGGGTGACACTCTGGTCGGCGGGGAGGACGATGACGCCGGGGATGGGTCGGCCGTAGGCGTCGACGGCCACCGGCCGACAGACGTGGTCGCGGTAGACTTCCGGGAGCGGCCTTGAGTCGTAGGGGACGACGGGTTGCGTCCTGTAGTTGCCGTTTTGAGGGTTGAACCTGGGGCCAATCCTGGCATTTCCGGCGGTGTATGTGCTTCCGGTGCTGTAGACGTAGTCGGCCATTTTTGGAGCTTGGACCTCTTAGCGCTTGCTCTGTTCTAACTTGTAGTTCGGGACGTTAAGATGGGAGAGGGTTATATATAGCTCTCTCCCAGCCCGTCATGGACAATGAAGAAGCATCTTGCCATCTTGCCATACAGTATGGTCTAGGAGATGAGGGTATTGGATACCAGCTTTAGTGTGGTGTTCCAAAGCTGGCCATGGCATCTTATTCTTTGGTAATGGACGTCGTGCTATAACAATTCTTTTCTCTTTGGTACTCTCTACGCCATCGTTGAACAAGTTCTGTGTGGATGCTCAAAGGATTTGAGTTGATAGTTGTCACTTGCATGGAAGACTAATGGTGTACGTACTAATCTTGATCATGATTCCACAAACGGCCGAGCTTCCTTAATTACAGATAATACAAAGTATACATACATAGTGTGACGCAATAATTATGCTTAAGTTTCCAGCCACACACAGGCTAAAATTGTATTTGTAATTTGGACTCATGGTGAATGGAGAGACGAGCAGGTTAAGCATCTACTTAATTAGCAGAAAGATGAATATACTCGTTGCTCTCTCTCCACTTGATGTAGAGTGAAAACTTGAAAAATAAATATTTTCTAATAAATAATACTTAAATTTTAATTAAATTCATTTACATTATATTATGCTTTTTATATAAATATTTTCTAATAATTTAGAATATAATTATTCTTTAAATCATATTCTTTTATGAAAATGTTCTTGTACTTTTTTATCTTGTATTCAATTTTATGCATATTTTATATTTTATTATATATACTTTCTTAAAAATTAACGCACTATAATTATGAATATTCATGCTCATGTTAGAATTCAAATTAATCAAACTCAAATGATTCACTGTGTTTTAGTTATTTCTTTTAATATTGTGTACAGTCGACCAGCTACCAAATATGGGAAATATTTTTATTCGATTTTCTTTTCTTTCATCAAAGTCTTGGCGCGCATCTTATTCTTTTCGTTTTTGGTAAAGAAGGTCTATCTTATCCTTCGACAATGGTGGAATACAAATTATATATGCCTCTTTAAGTAAAGCTTTGCGTGTATGTGTGTGTATGATAATGGTGGAAACCAATGCGGTCTGGACTTGAGTAGTTTCCAATTTCCAAGCCGTTGAATATTTTGGCCGGCTGCTAATTTGGAGTTGGAAGAGATGCTTATCTTCAATAGTCGACATTGCCCAGTGAATCGAGTTTGAAACGAATAAATAATTGGAGTACTGGCCATATCAGATGGTGGGACGGATGAAAGGATGCCGACGAAGGTTTTGACGCCTCCTCTCTTTATGAATTTTTCTCGAGGTGCAAATGACATCACAAGAAGCAGCAAGAGGCAGTCATAGCAAAGCAATTTTCACAATGGAAATAGGGTCTGGAAGAGAAGAATTCAATGCCCACTCATGAACTGGTTCCTTACAGCGGCGATGGGTTTGCTGACAAATGTAAGTATGGTTGTCAAGTAGGCTCGCATGGTTATCCGGCAACAACTGCGAGGACGTACCAAGTAAATGCCTTACCAATCGAAGAGAATTGCATCACCATCACCATCTACCTAAATCCCAAAAGGATTAGATAACAGAAGCGTCCTAATACTTTTGGAAAAACAATTGGAAGAAAATGATTTTGACTTGCATCAGTCCTACAAATGAGACAACAAATTTTGGAGGGGCACGATAAAGATGTATCACAATTTCCGACACTCCTGGCAGCCAAGACATGAGAAAATACAGACTCTGGTGGGTAAAAGAACTACCTCAATCTCATTGCCTGCTTATTGATATCATTGATCCATTCTCTGACGAATGGGATACTTATTTGATCATTGTAGTCGGCAACAAGCTGTCAAATGTCAAAGCAACCAATTAATTGTTATTGAAAGAAAAATTGATGAACTCGGGGTTAAGACAGATTAACTAAGACACATGTAAACGAGAACTCCGAAAGGCATCTATATCATCAAAAATCATGATCAGTTATCCCCATAGATGATAGATCATTCACAGGTTTGCAAGTTGTAATTTCAGATGCACAAGAAAAAAATTGCCATTTATTATTCTACAAGGATGTTGGACCTTCACCCTTGTTTAATCAAGGATACCCTCACAATGAGGACTGCAAATTACTTAACTGACCTCTCCTAAATCATCTTCTCCAACCGTTCCAAAGGGCACAACTGTGGCTTCAAACTTTGTTGCCATTCTGATAAACTCTAGCTGCTCTGGCCAGAATAGTTGATATTCTTCCCCCTAAAAATATGCAACCACCAGGATGAGGTGAAAATAGGTTGGACTAACAATTCTAATAATAAGCACCAATGAAGGAAACACCACAACTAGAAATCCGGCTTCTCAAATCAGATATGATTTGGAGATATCAATGAAACAATAAACTGAATCCATTCATTCAGTACTATAATACAGCATCAGCATCTTCATCACCATCACCCATCTACTTCTTATGCCTGATAGGCTGACGGCAACATGGGTTTTGCGTCATCAATTAATTGCTTCCATGTTTTAATCAATGACGCAAAACCATGCAAAATCTCGCAGAGTATTAGTCGGGTGCTCATTTATGGCAACCATCTTCCTCCTAAAAGGCGGGATGATTAGATGAAGTATGATGCTTCGACATTATTCGCATCATATACCTTTCCAAGTTATTATGATTTTCTTCCATTACAAAGCTAGTAATAATTTTTTCCAGTTTGTTACATGGAAGATGACTGCTCAGCACTATCAACAATGAAACAAAAATATCTCATTTGATCTTGTTTAGTTCAAAGATCAAACACAGACTATTAAGCAGTGCATACAATGGCCAATATTTTTGTTATGGCTGACAATACAGTTTCATTTCTATGGCCCGCAAATGAAGTAGTTTGAGAAATATGAATGGAATCTACACACCTTTCGATGAAGTGCTTCACGGACACCACCAGGATACAAAAGGACAAATAACTTTGAAGAGGAACTTGTACGTGTTGCTCGGAGAGACTAGCAGTGCTCCAAATATTCTCATCAGTTCATATCGAGATGGTTCTTGCAAAGTATCTTCAATCATGCCAGAAAAGATTATAGGATGTGCCATGCCTCTACAATATTTTTCTCCCTTATGAAAGCATCAGCAAGAGGGGCCAATTCAAATCCCAACAACATGTGGTAACCCACCAGCAAAACAGGGCCTTCATTAGGAATCCCAGCAAGGCTATGCACTATGTTTCCATCTTCCAACGTTGATAAAACCACTGGGCTTGTAGCTATGCAAAAAATCCGCAATTAATAAGTGTAACTCATGCTATCATATTGGCAAATGGTGATATAAATATGTCATTATTTGATGATTAAGATATGTATGTATTTCAGAAAAGCACAATATTGGGACTACTGACCCATTTTCTTTTTCAAATTCTACTTGGTATTCTCTTCTCGATGGAGGAAGATAGTCAGAAATATAATCCCATTGTCTTCCTCGGCGATACATACGCATAACCTTGATAATTGTGAGCAGATAATGCCATCCTATTGCATCACTAATATACGAGAATTTCTTCAGAAGCCAGTGCTAGATAAGATGCCCGATCAAAGTGAAATAAAGTGCAAGTCTATTGCTAATAGAAAAGGAAAATTTAATGAAGGAAAGAGGTCATCAACAAACTAAAAGAAGCATCACATCAATAAAAACGCACTGGATTTTATTCTTGGAAATTTATGGTAAATGTCCTGTTTTAGGACAGATATTGTGTACCATCTCCTTCCCAATGTACGTGCATGCATGCATACAACAACATAACTGCCCCAGTAACCTACCAGTAAGATGGAATGGCCGTGATCTTTGAAATATCGAACTTTGCAATTTGGCAGTCTTTTGCAAAGGCGTTCAGCTTCATCCTTGCTAGGCAGCATTTTGTCATTTCCGCTACTGTGCCGAAGTTGATTACAAAAAGAACAAGATTAACTAAATATCATAATTGAGAAATTAAAATTTATTGTCAAAAAGGCAGACACTAGCAAAACTTGCCTCTGGGAGTAAATTCACAATTGAAAGATCAAGCACTGATATCTATAAAACAGAGGACCGAACTGATCAACAGTGTTGTAAATAGGCTCAAGTGGGGTGTAATCGAACCGAGATGGTACTGAACCGAGCCGATTATGGACATTTTTGAATTCGACGTGATTTTTGACAAGCATGTTTGAGTTTTCGATGAGCTATTTATTTATTACAGGTCGAACAGAGCAATTCGTCCAAAATTCATGGTATTTAGGGCTTGGCTCGTGTTCGACTCGTTATGTTTTCGAGCTGGAGCGAATGTTTGTGTTTGGCTCGTTCTCGACTTATATAGGATCAAAATTATCTTTCCACCATTATATAAGTTCAATGTGACCTCAATAGTATTGACGAGCCGAATATTTTTCGAGTTTGAACACATCGAGCTCAAGTTTTGAGCCAAGCCGAGCCGAACACTCTTTAGTTCAAGCTCTATTTATTATTCAACGAGTTATCTATTTCCAGCCGAGTATTTTTTCGAGCACAAAATTAACGAGCACAAGTTTAAGCCGAATGTAAAATGCTCGCGAGCCGATTTAGCTTGTTTACACCCCTAGCTTAGAGACTTCAAATGGGTCTGGGTAAGTGGGAAGTGCTAGCGAACACAAAGTGTGCTTAAATATAACAAGATTTTAGGTTCAAAATCAAAGTATTTAGACCTAAGTGGACTTAGAAATGGAGGTGGACTAAGTCATTTCTAAAGCTGGGTAGACCTATTGGTTTTGAGAAAATTCTAACACAAGATCTACTAAGCTAATTGTTACCAAATTTTAATATGATGTTATAAGGATACGATATAAAGTGTGCATGAAATTTTATGTAATTTTAGTACTATTTGCCCAGGTTTTTGGATTTTACATCTGGAGTTATGGAACTAGGTTTTTGCGCACTCCTTAAAACCGATCAAAATAACCACCTAAATGATTTTTAAATTAATTCAAAAACTTATAGGTTTCTAGTAGACAATTATTGAGGCTAACCACAATTTTTATAGATTTTATGAACCTCTTATAATTAGCTCAAAATGGATTAAAAATTTAGAGTATGACAAGACATACAAAGATCACAATATATACACCAAACAATTAGGGTTGTTCATACCCTTTCAGTGGTTATCTTAGTCTGAAACATTTACATGAATAATCTCAAACGCCTATCAACAAGCATGCATAAGGTGGACATCATCAACAACTTGCATCATGGTATAAAAATTGGAAAAATGTGCAGTCAAGTCACATAGACCTTGAAAGTTGTCAGATTTTACAAAGTTTAGCACCTCTAGTGCTTCGTACAAGCCATATCAGACAAAAATATGAACATAAAAGTTGTATATATTGACATCATTAACACAACAAAGTAAACAAAAAGTAAAAAGGACTTTTAGAACATGACTTATGAATTTTCTACCATATCTATAAAAATGAGCATTTGAAAATATATAACAATTAATTTACACATGAAAAAATTATAAATAACCACCTATTACTCATAACTCAACTAGATACAATTTAAAAATTATACAGAAATGTAAAACATGTAGCAACTTAGGCGGATTTAGGCCAGACACACACAATAGTCAAAGATGGGAGAAGAGCTTACCTCCAATGAATCAAGGGGAGGTCTCTTCGGGCTTCCAACCCCAATACCATTTTGGCTAGGCTTGGAGAGCTTGAAGTGAGCTAAAAGAAGCCAATGAAGGAAGAAGAGTAGCCAAGGATAGGGAGGAGGGTTGGAGGAGACGGGGGAATGAGTGAAAAAGTGGAAGGAAAGGGAGGTTTATTAAAAAAAGAGGAAGCTCTCAACCACCAAGGCATGACTTGGTAATGTAATAGGTAAGGTATCACACCTAAATACGTATGGGTGTCATACCTAATAAGGTATGGGTTGAGCCAAAACCTTAAAACTTAGAAATTTCACTCTAAAGTAGTTGGGATGACATTGGGAACAGCTCTACAAGTCCTACACGGGCTCAAAAAAACATGGCAAGGAATCTAGACTTACAAGAAGCATGGTCCTAAACTTATCTAGAATTGACTCAAAAAATTGAAAATAAAGTCAAAACGCTGTAGTGTCCAACTGGGTGGTGCCAAACAAAAGCATAGATTAATGTCATGGCTCACACATATCATACCACACATATGCATACGGCAAAAAAGTCGAGCAAGCAACTCGATCTAGGTCATGTCCGCACAGAAACTAAAACTTTCTGGCGAAAAGCCCAGGTTTTACATACTATTCTGGTGATTGCAGTGCACACCTTAAGTAAGGACGGTCTTTTATGGTGGAGTTGAAAAAACTTTATATTCTACACACGCTATTGTCTCTACAACGCATGCAATTACTTGTGGGTTTATGTTATGATGTTGGGTTTGGCGCCACCATGTCATTCTCAACAAATTATTTGTGAACTCACATTATGTATTATGTTCATCTAATGAACTAAGTATGAATAAGTTAGCTAGTTACTTAATTCATTTAAGTTAACTTGATTTATAATATGTTATGCAAGCTATGCTTTCAATTATGTTATGTTATGCTACAATTATGTTCTTTTTATTATAGTTTATGAATATATTATGTAATAATTAGATGGAATCGGTATTTATACCGTTTAATTGATTGTTGATTATGCGTGGTTTGATTTATTTTATATGATATATATTTAGTCGTGGGCATAGTATCAGTAATGATACTAAGCAAATAATGTAATGTTGTTTGCAGGTACTAAGCTAAAATATGACGATGGAATGGAAAAGCTCAGCCTTTGGAGTTTTATTACGTTGAGAACTAGAAGACTTTGTGGTCAAACACATTGAAATCAAAAGATAAATGGTTATTTTTATACTTTATGATGATGTGATAAATATTAGTTGTATAGTTTTGATATTTGATAGTGATGGCTCATAGAAATTATTCTGTTGTGATGTTTTATTTACTTTATATTATGCATGGGCATTGGTAGGATACGCAGGCATTGGTTTAGGGTTCATGTATCTTAGCAAAATCGATGTCATTACAGTTGGTATTAGAGCAATCTAGTTCTGTATTAGATGGTGGGTTAAACTACAGATGTTGGTTAGGTTGTTGGTCACAGAACAAAGAACGTGGGCTGGGGCTAGCAGCGGGCCAAATGTAGGAATTTCGAGGACAAATTTTATAAGGTGAGTGGATTGTATGATCCTTCAGCTCAGTCTCATATCTAATACTTATTGGGGGTAAGATCATATTTATTAATGGAAATAAACTATAAATTATCAACTTTGATTAATTACTTTTGAAGAGGTGGTTGAAGCTCATTATGTTGCACTTTAGGTTAGGTCGTTTTAACAATAACTCCCACGTTCATCAAGGACTCCTAATTAGTTCATCAACTTGTTTTTTACAGTTTTCTTTGATACATTAATCAAGATACCTTACACAAAAGAGTCATCAAAACATCCATTTCTATACTTATTGAAGCCCAATAATTTACTTAACAACATGCACAGCCACAAATCTTTCAATTTTCAAACCAACAAAGACACAACAACTTAGTACTCACGATGAGTTCTATTACATGCAGGGTATTATGCAAGCTCGAATATCGATCAATGGCTTCGACGGTAAAGGGTGTAGGTGGAAAGCACGACGAGCAGCACAAGAACGATGGAGGCAATAAGGGCTATGACCATGGAGCTCGTGACGTGGTTGCAGTACTTGTCAAATTCACCGCATATCTTCCCCCACCCAACGTGAGAATTGCCCTTCTTCCCAATATAGGCGACGGCAAAGGCTGCACCGGTTCCCGCTGCCACCACCCCAGCCATTAGCTGCATGAGTCGTCAAGACCATGTCGACACTTTCATGAATACTCACTTATAATTAATAAGCTTGGAAAGCTTTTCATTGTGAGTTCATTTAATTATTTAATGTAATTGTGGAAGAATATAAAATATGTTGCTATAAACTTACCGAATCAAAGCAAGCTAGAAGACACAGCAACTTGGAGGATGGGTGTAAAACCCACGATTCGAGTCAGGGTTTTATATTCAGAACCGGTCGGGTCGACCGTTATTTTTCGAGTTGAGTCAGTTTCAGGACACGTGTGCCAAGCCGACGCCGGTCGCGTGTATGAGCTATGAGGGTCATGCGTACCCAAATATATGATGATAACGTCATGAATACAGCAGAACAGAATGAGTTATCAGATATATGAGAGTATGCCAGTCATTTTTTTTATTTTTATATATAGTGGATCGTAGAATTAGTATTAGGCCGTTTACCGCGTTAGGACGCGTTCGGGCAGTTTGGGTGGGTTGATAGTTCTAGAGCATGTCATTATAATTTTTTTGGTGTTGTTTGATTTTACGGGATTTTTCCCGATTTTTATGAAATTTTTTAGGATTTAATACGAGTTAGTTATGATACTTGACTCGAGCCGGAGACGAGTCAAGTATTATTTACGAGTTTGCCACCCATTTTCACCCCGACTTTTCTTCCCCGCGCCCAAACCCTCGCCGCGCCGCCCCTGTTCGCGCGCCACCGCCGCCACGGCCGGCGCCGCCTGGCCGCCGATCGACGCCGCCCAGCCCGGCCACGGCGTCGCCCTGCCGCCCCGACCAGGTCCGGCCCCCATCGGACCGCCGCGACGCGAGGAAACCACGCCGCGACGCCGCGGCCGCGTTGCGGTCACGTTGCCGATTCCGCCGCCGGCGACCGTCGCCGCCGTGATCGAGTGGTCACCTCGACGTCTTCGACCAACCCACGACTGTCCCCGACCGGAACGGAGGCCAGCGCCGCCCATCCCGGCCGGATCGAGTCACCCACCGCCGCCACCACTGTTTTGACCATTTTCCGGCGAGCCGCCAACTCCGTCGACCATGTTGAGGCCATAGATGAGTCGGGCTCGCCGAGCCGGTTCCGAGGGTACCCAACACGACCCCTTTCCGACTAGTAGACGCCGCCGGCGATTGTCGCCGGAAAACCACCGGAAGCCGCCGGAAAACCGCCAGTAGCGGCCGGAAAACCGCCGAAAAATCGGAATTTCTGGAATTCGCTGGAATTCACCGGATCTTCCGCGGAGCTCACCTAGTTGGACTCGATCGAACGTCGGACGCCGAGGAGCGCCGAATTCGAGCTCCGAGACGCGCGACGGAACCCTAGTCGTCGCCGATTGCCGACGACGTGAGGTATAATTACCTCCGATTGAGTTATTTAAAATTGAATGATGATTGTTAGCATAGCATGCTAGAGTTGACTAGTTGTCATGATGAATGTTAGCACAGTATGCTAGATTTGATTAACTGTCATGAGTAATGCCTAATTATGAGTAAAGGGATGATTGTATGATTTGGGTAATTGCGAATGAACAGTAAGTAGTCTAATGAGGTAGATCAAATATGAGCATGTTAATCGAGCATGACGTAACTTAGAAAAACATGTATAAAATTGGTATGAATAGGATGAGCTAGAATTAATTTTACATTATGATTACTCTGATTGTTGATGTTGATGTATGATTCGTATTGCGATTGTGATGTTTATTGAGTTTGATGCATCATTTAGTTAGCGGGCGTTAGTATTTAGTTTTGATGTGTAGGTACGGAGTAGGAGCTTGCCGCCTAGGCGCGATGACACGCTTGGAGCTTCTACCAGGTCCGTTTAGGACTCGTCTTGTTTTACGCTTTTCTATTGTATGTTTATGTTATTATTTGCAGGACGGGTTAAGTGGTGTTTTATTGGATCCCACTTAACTCGGGTCATTTAACCGAATATTTTCCGGATTAATAACCCCTCGAGGATGAGATCCCTCGAGGATGATTTCGAAAACAAGATCCACCACAAGTTGCCTTCGGGCCTATTATATGAATCCCTTCCCAGGCCTATATATATAGTTTTATCGAGTTTTCAGTGAGACGAGAGATGGAGAAACCGACTGCACGTACCATGCAGAGGATGCCGTGACAGTCAAAGCGGGCTCTGGATTAGTGCCAGCGGACTGTTCCATTCCCGAGGGATCCTGACAACTCCGCGTTTGAGTTCCTCACACCCGGAGAACGTGGAGGTTTACGGGTACTGTTTAGTACAGCGCATGTCCGGACTTGTGGTTCAAAGGGTACTAAAGGCGACTGCCTGAGAGTACTCGGCCTTCGTGCTCAAGGCCAGGAGAAATATGGAGGTAAGGAGAGGGCTTAGGATAAAGTTTCACGAGAAGTACTGAAAAAGAAGTGCTGAGAGTAGCACAGTACTAGCAGCAGGCAGTAAGTTCGGGATGCTACCGGGTCTGCAGCCCAGTGGCTCCTCAGTAGTGCCCTTCAGAGTGTTCTCGAGGAAGTATATGATGATTTCTTTCATATGAGAGTTTGCTCTCATAGCCAGCTTGTTATAGTTATTTTATTTTCCGGACCAGTAACGCTTGTTACTGACGTTTTTCTTATATATATGTAGGTGATAAGCACGAGATGGATGGCCGGCCAGGACGGAGGAGCAATAAGGTCTTCTGCACACACACATCGGGTGATTGAATGTTTAATGTTTTGTTTATTATGTTATTTTATAAACATGCTATGAGTAAATGTTTGAGGCTTGACAATGAGATGAAATGAAATGATCAGAGTAGCGCAGCAAAAGTGTGATGGGTTGAAACCCAAGCTTCAGAATGAGTGTATAGTAAATTAGATTCTGCGTGAATGAAATTGTTTGATACTTGGTTATATATATTTTTATATGTATATTTGACAGGGTGGCCCCTAATTGCATTTTTAGGGGAAATTCTGTCCGTCATATTTCAAAACTTTTATTAATTTTTATCGGGATGGTTTTGGTGTGTACTCTGACTTGCATGTCATTCATGTAGTACCATGTTAGGTTTGTGTATTCATCCATGCATTGCGAGTTGTATCTTCATCTTAAGACGCCGAGATTGGATCCGCATGAGTTAGGTTCGGGTTAGCCGACTTAACCGGGGCCTGTAACATGCCGGTTCGGTTCACGAGTGTGGACCGGATTTGGGGTGTTACAATGGGTAGGGGTTAAAGATGGCGAACAGGGAGACCAAGAGAGAGACGATGCAGTACAAGGCAGCTACACTAAGCGCCACTACAAAATATCTGTGAAGATCAAATAAGAAAAAAATAATGATGTTGTAATTCGATGCTCACGATCAATGAATTACATGAAGGCCGGCGAGTAATTGAACTTGGCATCACGGGACACAGCAATTTGTAGCATGGGGACGGGCACCAACTCCGTCTGCTTGCCGGTCACCCTGACCACAATCCCCAAGATGGAGGTGGCCAAGAGCAGCAACCTTAGAGCAAAATCAACCCCAAAAGGTTTACCCGAGCTAGGCGGTGTTGCATGATCTGGGACTCCGGCATGGTACTGATCTTCTCCACATGATCATGATGACCATTATTACCATTAGCGTCCATCTTCTTCTACCGTAAATACTTGATTCAAGGAAGATAACTAATTACACGTCAAAGTGGGATTCAAGAGGGAAGACCACCATTAATTACTAGGAGGAAGAATTATATATACATATACATAGGTGATGAGAATCATGTTGAGAATTGTATGCTCTACCACGTTATCTGCATGACAATTTTTATTTTGGAAATTAAAGCTCAGAAGTTGCTGAAACAATGATAATGGGCAAGTTTGGTGAAGTCATTTTCTGCAATGGGGTTGGTATATTTGGTGGGTGGGACATTTCATGACCTCTTTTACCGCATCAAGTCACCAAAGGCAGAGTTAATTTAAGTAAAAGAAGTTGGTACAACCAGATCAGGGAGATAGTTGACACCTGAACATTACCAATTTAGTCTCATATGATCTGAACAAGTTTAGATCTTTCAATTTATTTGCAACCAAGTTGACGTGGACCATCGATGCATAATTAACGTGCACGGCTCCTCAATTGACGAAAAACCAATATTGGGAATCCAAATTATGTAACTTTGGTGCACAAAAACCGAGGGGTAATTTCCGCATCATGTGTACTCCAAATATAAAGTGTCTGATCTAGGTCGAACAGAGATATGATCAAGATAGAAAGTTGGTTAAGTACTAAAGCAGCAATTAGAATTTATGCATTCGTTTTATCTCTTCTACATTCACCATAAGATTGAAGTCTTGTAAACTGTAGACAACTGCCTTCATTTATCTGATGAATTTGACTGTAACATTTCTGTAGTCATAGACAATGATGCAACATTCTTGACTCAAGAAACATGGCTCCTAATGTTTCTACTTCCTACGTACGTATGCCTGCAAAATAACTGATCCATTTCCCCTTTACTTGTTTGCCCCGTAATTATTTGTTTGTTATAATGATTTATAAAGAGAATTATTCGCATGGCCGGTAACTTCTTCTAATTAGTCATGTTGCAATGATACTTATTTACAGTGCCTTGACAGTTTCAAGTAAAAACATCGGTTGATTTGGAGATCAAACAAAGTAACCAATTCCTTAAAAACTGTCGGCATTTAGCCGGATCAAAAACAATCGGCCATGATCAGAAACACCCAAAACATGGAAGCTGTTACAGCCTTAGTCCGAGGATGTGCCGGGTGCGCGGGATTGGGCAGTTGTTCCCATGCATGCCGGGTCCGACACGAGTAGCACGGGGCTATTCGAGTGGTGAAACAACTGGTTGAGGCTAACACGGTGTTATAGTTGCAGGTAACGAAGTGCCGAGCATGAGTCAGGTCGGAGACCAAATAAACCTCAAGATGATCGAGACAAGTGCTGGTGACCGAGCACTTGGGCGTCGGATCATGATCGAGCATTGGTGCCAAGAACCGAGCACGAGGACTCGAGGTTGATCGCTACGTGCGGATCACGGGAGTGCCGGGAGTGCGCTGGCTCGATGCTGGGGTGTGATCACTAGCGTGCGCTAGCGCGGAGCTGGCGTGAACGAGCATGATCGAGCGCTGCCGAGACATCGGTGCAGCGTGCTCGAGCATTGGGCGCTAGCGGGGTTTATGATCGAGCATGACCGGGACATGGCGAGGTTGCGGTGCGACTCAAGTAGCGAGCATGCACGAGCGTGATCGAGTCGTGATCGGTAGCGAGGGGTCTGGCTGCACCAGCATGATCGATGGATGGAGTTGATCGGTACTAGAGGTTTATCGGTAGCAGGGGTTATCGGTGGTGCGTCTGGGATGTGCACGAGGTTTGCTGGCTTTGGTCGAGCCGAAGACTTGGGTCGAGCCAGGGGGTTGGACGTGTGGTTGTAACTAACTACAAGTGCTGGACTTTGTTTGCCGATAGGGATGGGGGAGATCTTGATCGGAATCTTGGAGATAAGATTGCAACTGAATTCAGAGATAAGCATGTCGAGGGCTGGATTGAATTGAGACGTCAAGGAAGTCCAGGTTCGTGGAAGATCTTGGAGATAATCTGTTGGGAAAAGATTATGCTCAGATTACGCTTATCTTGGAACTGAATTGTAACAACGTGGAGACTTCTTTAGAAGGAAGGAGCGAACGTGAGAAAAAAGAAAGGGAGAGAACTGCCGAGAGGGGTCTTGGTGGAGCGTCGTGGTCTTTCTTGTGGAGAAGAGAGAAACCTCATCAAGCAAAGTCGTGGAGTGCTGCAGATCAATTCCGGGAGTTGATTCTTCACGAGTTCGACGGCATAGAGTTGCTGGGCGGTGTGCTGTGATTGGAGGTACGACGTGGTTCTTCTCATAACCTAGTTTGCATTACTTGGTTGAGGGTTTTGCATGTAAACGAGTAGGTCGTGGGTGGCTGCTCGGGGTTGTGATTTGTGAGGACGATTGTGAGTGTGGGTGCTCTAGTTCTCGCTACTCTTCAGGGGAAGAGTTGAACACCGTGGGGTTTGCATGTCCATGGTGTAAGCGATCATAGGGGTGATTGTTGTATCCTTGTTTTGTGTTTAATTCAAGGTTGGAACCGGGGTTCCGTAATTGTGGTGTTGGCGTCTGATTTTGGGGACTAGCGGCGTTCTTTGATTCCGGGAACTTGCTGCGATACCGATCAGGGGATTGGTGTCAGGATCGACATTGGGTGATCGATCGGAGTCGCTACATACTACTTGTTTGGTTTGCTATTGTGGAAGTTTTGAGAATTAGTCTATCGGTACCGAACGATATCGTGCACTGGGCGATTTGGGTGCCGGTATTCGTGTTCGGCGTGCATCGTGATTTGCAGGAACGCAGGGGGTGGCTTCGGGTCTCTTATAGAGATCGTCCCGCTACACGTGTAGTGGGGTTTCTGTTGCGTACTTTGAAGGGAGGCTGGTGTTTCGGGAGCGAAACACGCCGCGCGGTTTGCTGTTGGGGCGAAAAATTTTGTCTCATAGAGAGTGGCCCGTGACAGTAGCCATCACCACGGATAATTCTATCGCCATCACTAATTCTTGACCTGTTCAAATCAGATCGAATCCAAGTTATAACCGCTCTCAACTTCCATAGCACCACACTACCTCCCTCTTCCGTGCTCATGCAATGCAAATCCGTCCTCCTCGCTCTATATATATCCAATTCACTCCCTTACAGTCGCTTCACGTCTTTTGTAACTCCCCATTGATCAACAAGTGTTTGAGATTCTTCATCTTTCAACTCTGTTGTTTTTCCTGCTTTTGCAATGGCAAAGCTTATATTTGTCCCGTGCATGGTAATGATCTGCATGGCGGGGATGGCCGAGTCCTTGGAGTTCCGAGTGGGCGAACCCGAGGGCTGGGTTGTTCCAAACCCAGATGAGACCAAGAGCTACAACCAGTGGGCATCAAAGAATCGGTTCCAGATTGGCGATTTCTTGTGTAAGAATACATAAATTTGCTCTTTAATTATAAGTTGGATGCATGCATGATATTCATATATGAGTAATTTCTTATAATGTTATATATTTGGTGTTTTGTTGATTGGCATGTGGATTTCAAGTACAGAAATGACTCGGTGCTAGTGGTGGATAAGGAGGCCTACCACAAGTGCAATGCAACAAAGCCGATCTCCAAGTATGAAGATGGTGACACGACCTTCAAGTTCAACCGCTATGGTTTCTTCTACTTCATAAGTGGCAACTCCAACCATTGCATGGATGGGCAGAGGTTGATTGTGCAAGTCATGGGGCAGTTCGAGACTATCAGTCCGTCGACGGCCCCCTCGCCGGCGGCCGGGGGCCTAGCGGCAGTGGTGACCAACCCAGTGGCCCCGGCCCTTCGTCTTCTCCTAGTTCAAGCTTCCAACTCGCCGCCGGTGTTGCCTTTCTTGTGGTTCCTCTCGTGGGATTGTCGGTGATTAGCATGGCTATCTGAGAATTATTATAATCAAGTATTGAATTAAGTAATTTACAACTGATTCTTGTCAGGAGTTGATGATTTTATACATTTTAGCCCAGTATTGATTTTAGGTAGACATTGTGTTGTAATTTTATGCATTAGCAATTGTTGGACCATATTGTTTATTTTGTAGGAAGCTACTCTATTTTTTTGCTATTTTCTTGTTCCAAATAGTTATTTGTTAGTACCTATCACAAGGAACTGTTTATTTTGAGGAATGCTTGGAATTCTGACATGTGAGAACCCACTGTCCTGACCGATTAACTATTTCTTTAACGTAAAAAAGAAAAAACAGTGACTCATATCTTGTACGTACGTGTGTTTTCTTATAATCAATAAACTCCCACAAAGCCGGTAGAAATTAATATTGGAGATCAAAGAATCAGTTTTGATCAATTTTTATTGCATTATATATATATATATATATATATGACGAAGTAGAACTTCTGATCTGAAGTTTGAAGAGTAGAAACATATGGCGAGGAAAAGGTCACATCCTAACTTCTTCGAGCGGGAGAACGTCGGGAAGACCGGTCGTTACAGATAGATATGTTAGGTGACCACATAAAAGGTTCAATGCCAGTGACTCTGGGAATGAAGTCCAGTATAATTAAGTGTACTTGGCAATTGGACTTAAGAAGCAATATTATAACTCAGATAGACAGTGTTAGCATAAACATAAGACAATTTGCTCAATTCTCATACATACAGTTCTCTTTCATATAGATCTGTCTTCTATTTGTTGGGTTTTTGTTTATACGATGCGACCAGGATGCCTGGACCTGCTGGTCCTTTCAGCATTTTTGACTGTTTATGCAGAGGAATACCCTTCTGGTGAGTTTATTTATTTTACTATTAGTTTGATAATAATTATTATGACAATTTCTATACATTCTAAGCTTTTTCTCCGTTATTCTAAACGCAGTTTTGTTTCCCCGAAGCATTGTTCCCATGTCCAAACGTAGTTTGGCCTAAGGGGGAAAAGGGGGAAAAAAATTGCATATGGTTATGTGCTTAACCTTAGCTCCATTACTCGATTAGATGCCTAAAACATTTTGCTCTGGTTTTCTACAGTTTGTATGTTCTCTGTTGCTGCTTCTTAATTCAAGACTGTTAAGGTCCAATGTTCGGTCATGGCCGCCGTCCTTTCTAATATATCATGTACTGCTGATCTGAAGCCCAATTCCAACCAATGAAGATAACATTTGTGGTTGTTACATAGTGAGCTATGTGTGCTTTTTCACCACCATGCTTTTGAGGCGCTAATTTGAATGTAGGTAGTGTTAATTTTCTGTTGCAATCAAAAACCTTCGTGAAGCTTTTGGAGATCCGCATGTGAACCAACTGCAAAAACCCATTTCGTTCCCCCGTCCAAGAACTTGAAACATAATCAGATAAAGTACATGTGGGGAAGACAAAGGGTATGGGGTCGTACACAGACATATCATGTCCATGGCCTTCACCCTCACCATTGGCCAGCAGGAGTGCCTTTGTTCTGTTTACCCGTGCAAGAAAAGCAGTGCTATAACTTATTTTAATCTAACACTTTACTAACTTGATCATTTTAAAGCTTCATCCTTGACCAAAAGATGCTTGAAACGCAAGCAATTTTTTTATCTGATGCTAATTAAAAACACCCAAATTTTGAAGTCCAGAAGGCGGTGTGCTTCTGAGAAAAATATGATCTCTTGAGGCCACTCGTGGGTGGGTGATCAAATCAAGGTGATTCAAGAGGGGAATGGGGAACAAAATCACCGTCTGCAATCATAAAGGTGAGGATCCAAGGAATTTCTAATACGGCGTCCATTGAGAAGCCGTCATTATCAGCCCTGGCCCAATTGGTGACCACCCTTTTTCTTTCAGCTATACCTAGTTGCAACACAAATTGTGCAGGCTGTCTCAACCTTTGATACAGTGCTAGTGAAACTTTGGACCTCTGCTTGAGTTTATTAGCTTCTTAAATCTTCACCCAAACAATTGATCAGGTGGTCGTTGTGAACGTCTGTCATCCTTCCAAATTGGCCGAAGGAAATGGGGGACAATGATATTGTAGTATCTATGATGTACAAAAGGCAAGAGCTAACAAACATACACTAAGAAGGGCCTTTAGCTTTGTTAGATATTTCATTTGGATTCATTTTCAGCACTGTTTCAAGGTAACTTATAATGAACACGGTCCTCATACCTACATGGGTAGAAATATCTACACTCCATCTTCACCATGTTTCAAGCACCACGAAGTACTACACCCCACCACTGTGGAAGAATCTGGAGTAACTCTTTTTCCGGTATCTACACATGCCTGGGATATGCATCATGTTTCTGAGCAGTGAACAGCGCTTGGGTGTATGGACTGCCTTAGTCTTTAGATACCCCAACACCACCTGACAAGAGAGAAGTATCAAAGAAGTCAACTTCTAAGGCATTTTGTAGCGCCCTTTGTTGACTTTCTAAATATGTTCAAGTTTCACATATTTTTGGATCTAGCAACTCGGCGTCAGCACCACCATTGCCAACAAGAACCTTTCCTAGAGATTTTGTAAAATTTTACAAAATTTTCAAAAATAAAATTTGATATTCGCAATATTACTAAGACGGGTCGATTTTTTTGTCGCCTGATTAGTGAGTGGGGCAGCCCAGATGTAGCTGCTCCTCCTAAAAAAAAAAAGAATTCACCAACAAACTCCTAAGCCATTCCATAAAAATCTACCTTAATAAGATTCAGAATATATCACCAACTAAAAAATTATATCACTAACAAATAACTAACGACAAATAAGCAGATCATATTAACATTTTTATGAATTAATTTTCTCACTTAACATTTTTATGAATTACTATGATATATATATTATTATTGCTTCATTAATTAATCAGTCACTGTTTTCTAACACGTTTTAAAACATGTTTCTTATAGTATAAACACATTGGTTACCTTGCCTACCGATTTACTTATGGGGCATGCACGAAGGTGGGAAGCAGAGCATCAACAAGAGTGGAACAAGACCGCCCCAGCGTGTTTATTCTCCTACGAAGTGGGAGGCATCAAATCTAGCAAATATATATATGTAACAAACCAGATAGATTTAGATAGACCACATTCGCACACACAGATTTCGCAAGCATAATTTACGTACAGGGTGCTCTTCGTGGGCATTGATTATATAGCCAAAACAATGCTCCACCGCTAAATCTACAACTCTCCCTGCGTTCTTTGCGCCCTTCCACTTCTCCCATCCCCTTCGTCCTCCTTGCCCATGCACAGCATTCTTTGCTTTTTTCTTCTGTCGTGGACTCGCTTTCTCTTTCTTCCCATTTGCTCTCTCTATCTCGTTCCCTCCCTGGAAAGGGCGGGAGGCTTGACTCCCGCGCTTTTTCTTTCTTGCCGCCACTGACAATCACCAACCAGCTCTTCCTGTTGTTGACAAACTTTGAGTTTTGGGCATTGCCCAGATTGTTATATGCAGTGTTCGAGGCTTGGATTATGAGAAAGAGGCTGGATGTGCAGTGGGTGTTGTTTTGCCTGCTGTTAGATATTTGGAGGGCCTGTTGATTTGGAAGCCAATATGACTTTTCATCTGGCCGCTGTTCTGTCGAGGTTGGGGACGATCGTTCACCTCTGACCATGGCTCTGTTGTCTCCATCAGTCTGTTTGTGACGCTACTATGCGCTTGTATTGTTGTGGGGCATTTGCTGGAGGAGAATCGATGGATGAACGAGTCGATCACTGCTTTGGCAATTGTGAGTCCTTCCATTGATGATGGTGATGGGTGTTTTCTTTCTTGCTGTTTGTTCAAATCCTGTGATCTTTTCATTAGGTTAATTGTGTTAGTTGTGTGTGATGCCAGGGATTGTGCACTGGAGCTATTATCCGTCTAACTACTGATGGCAGGAGTTCTCACATTTTTGTGTTCAGTGAAGATCTGTTTTTTATATATCTTCTTCCTCCCATCATCTTCAATGCCGGGTGCGTTGGTTTCCTGGACAGCTTTTTATTGAGATGCATATCTCCCTGTTTCATGATTCCATCAGATAGAAAATTTAGTTTGTTGAGCCATAATAATTGTGCTTTTAAAAGTTTTGAACTAAATATGCTCCTAATTATAAACGTTTGGTTGATTTTTGCCATATAGAAGATGTTAAGAACTCAAGATAGAGGTGTGTTACGATAAAAATTATAGAATGACCTTCCTTATGGGCTTAAGGTTTTAGCTGAAGTGGTAATTCAATCTAAGGGCATTGGAAGAAATTGTCAAACTCTTCAAACTCCAAAACATTTCTGTTTTAGTAGAAGTTATATGTAAAAATTTCATATTGGTGATAGAGTATTTCCCCTGTGATTATTGGTTTTGTCTAATTTCTTTCAAAATGAAAAAATGATCTTCATGCCATTAACTAGCACAGTTTTCAAATGATATAAGCCAATAACTTAATGCAATTTCTGTCAGGTTTCAGGTTAAGAAGAAGCAGTTTTTTCGCAATTTCACGACAATAATGCTGTTTGGCGCGGTTGGCACATTGATATCTTTCTGCATCATTTCATTAGGTATCTATCAACGTGTATTGATGTATACATGTTTTGTATTATAAACTGCATTAGTCATTGAGTTAAATCTGCTATTACAGAGGATATCTCCTTTCCAATCTCTCATTGATACTTCTATGTCAGGTGCTACCAAGATATTTAAGAGAATGGATATTGGTTCTCTTGATGTCAGTGATTATCTAGGTATATTTCACTCTGATAAAAAAAATTTCCGTGTGAATTCCTGTAGATATATCTCTTTAACATGGGTCATATTCATTATTGCAGCACTCGGTGCAATTTTTTCCGCTACAGATTCTGTTTGTACTCTACAGGTGTGGCAAAGTACTCTTTCTCGGTTTCAAGGACTCCATGAACTTCTGAAAATGGTCTAATTTTCAATCTATATCAGGTTCTCAATCAGGATGAAACTCCCATACTCTACAGTGTTGTTTTTGGTGAAGGTGTCGTGAATGATGCCACTTCAGTGGTACTTTTTAACGCAATACAGAGTTTTGATCTTAGTCACATCAATTCTACAGTTGCCTTGGAATTTATTAGCAACTTTTTCTACCTCTTTGTAACAAGTACCTTATTGGGAGTGTTTGTGAGTTCCCCTCTTCCTCCCTCTCATCTTCCACTTCCTCATGCATTTCTATTTCTTGAACATTGAATAAAGATTGACTAATCTTTCTTTTCAGATTGGGCTGCTTAGTGCTTACATTATCAAAAAGTTATATTTTGGAAGGTTGGTTCCGTACTGAAATATACTTAATTTTCTAAATGTCGTTTCACCATCATTGTTGGACTCTAATGCATCAAGTTCATTATGATATTCTAAAATTTTGTTAGTCCTGAAACTTGTGTTTTCCTTTTTCTAAGCTGAACTTTGAATGTTTTTATTACATTTTAGCTGCTGTTAGATGAACTTTAAGATACGAGAAACTTGAACATTTTACTGATTAATTTGTTTCAAACGAATTTCTTGAGTTGCGTCTAGGCACTCCACTGATCGAGAGGTTGGGTTGATGATACTCATGGCTTATCTTTCATACATGCTAGCTGAAGTAAGTTCAATCTAAATTTCCTTCAGAGTTATTACGCTGTTGTATCATATTTATTTGTTTGTAACTTGCAGTATATATGCCTCCTTGCAGCTTTTTTATTTGAGTGCTATCCTTACTATCTTCTTTTCTGGGATTGTGATGTCCCATTACACCTGGCACAACGTGACAGAGAGTTCAAGAATTACAACCAAGTATGGGGACTATCTGGAACTTTTGTCAATCTTCTTTGCCAACTTTGATTCTTTGTTTCGTTTATTAACTTGATCTGCAATTTTCTATTTTTTTCAGGCATACATTTGCCACATTATCATTTATAGCTGAGATATTCATCTTTCTCTACGTTGGCATGGATGCCTTGGACATAGAGAAGTGGCAATTTGTGGAAAGCAGGTATACTGCAGTTTGCACTTAGTACCACATAATATGCGCATGTTACTGCTCCTTCCATTGTCAAATCATAGTTCTATATATTCTATATCTCAGTTCAATTTCTTGCAGTCCAGGAAAATCTATTGGCGTGAGTTCTGTACTACTTGGCTTAGTTTTGCTTGGAAGAGCGGCATTTGTTTTCCCACTCTCCTTTTTGTCCAACTTAACAAAAAAAAGCCCAGAAGAAAAAATTGACTTCAAAAAACAAGTTACTGATCTTTCTTTTCATTTCAGATAGGACCCAAAATGATTTGTCAATTTAACAAGCTCATTCACATTCTATCTAGATTACCATTTGGTGGGCTGGTCTGATGAGAGGCGCAGTATCTGTAGCACTTGCCTACAATAAGGTACATGGTAAAAAAATTCAATATAGGATTTAGTAATTAAACTGCTTGTTCAGGAAAACAAAGTCCTTGTGCAGTTTCTACCGGTTAGATATGACATTAAGTAAGAGAGCTGCATACTTTTACTGATTTTAGCACAATGTTTTTACCGGTGGCAAATTCAAAAGTAATTAACGATCCCATGACCTGTTTCTTGAAAAAACTAAAGTTTCGTGGTTAGATGTGATATCTACAAAGATGATTAGCAGATACTTTGATAGTTAATCGGATATTGGTTATTTAGTTTGCCCGCTCGGGCCATACTCAACTTCCTGGGAATGCGATCATGATTACCAGCACCATCACTGTCGTTCTTTTCAGTACAGTGGTAAGACACCTACCAAGTTACTTACAATTACAACTATCAATATTTAGTTTTCCTTTTTCTTATATCTCGTGTCTTCTCCCTCTTGACTTGACATCCTGTAAAATGATAAGCATGTCTTTGTGTTCAGGTGTTTGGATTAATGACCAAGCCTCTAGTGATAATACTACAATCTCCCAAAGCAAAGCGCATGGCCAGCTTCTCTTCCGACAGTTCCAGTCCAAAATCCTTCTTCACGCCACTTCTGAGTGCACAGTGTTCAGAGGTTGATGTAGTGGACATCACACGCCCAACAAGCCTACGAATGCTGCTTCAGACCCCAACTCACACTGTTCACCATTATTGGCGCAAGTTTGATGATGCCTTCATGAGACCCATGTTTGGTGGAAGAGGTTTTGCTCCCTTTGTCCGTGGTTCACCCACTGAGCGAAATCCTGATTGGGAGCGACTTTGAAGTTAGAGCAACATACACCCAGTTCATCCCAGTTAATTCATCTTTTTTTTTCTTACTTCAAGTTTTGGAGTTGTGCTTTTATTTAATATATTGACTCGATCATGGTGATTTCCGAAGGGTTCATGATCGTGTGGAGCATAGATAGTTTACTTTGATTTCTTGCAGGTATACATATCGGTTTGGGGTGCTCGCTCTACATAGAGATTAAACTCCATGCTTCTTTTTTAGATGGGTGCGGCTTGTGAGCAACATGTGGATCTGTGTTTGACGTTGAAAGCGTTTTATTTTCTGCAATTCTTCTCTGTGCCTATTGAGGAAGCAAAGAAGAGGTTTACATCAAGGCTTTGTCATGTTCTTTGTACAATGGTACTGAGAGATATGATTCAATACATGTGAGATGATCAAATGAGAAAATGCTAGGTAACTAATATTCATTTAAAAAGGCCTCCATCAAATCAATGAAAAGTTTCGTGCACAAAAATCTGGCATCGGCAGCCTTGTTTCCTTGTACAAAACAGTAAGACTAGGGAGAATCCGACGATACAACATAAATAAGAAACATAGGCCACGTCATAAATAAGAAGCATCCACAACCCTGATACAGCAATAGATCGTTTGATACCAAATTTCGAGCAAATTATAGAAAACACAATCTCTGATTTCTGAAAAATTTTGTCACATCAACATAGTAAAGTTTTCTAATACTGTAACAAAAATCAGGTCTCTAATCTGTTAGATATGCATCAAATAATGATCACACCATAGCTTCAGATAACAGTAGCCTGCAGGTAGCGTGGATTTACATTCAAAATTGTACCTGAAAAGGTCATTCCAAGAATTTGATTAGATTAGCCAACTGGTTCAAAACCTTGTCATTCACCACTTGATGCTTAAACAAAGAGCTCCCAAGAAGATGCAAGATAACTCTGCCCGTGCCTTTTCCCTCCCATCATCTGCTGAACATCTCCAGAAATGATCTCTGGTAGGCCAGGTACAGTGGAACCAATAACCATAGTCATCTTTACCTTTTGCCAATCTGTCTATGCCTGAGAGCAGTTTTCCATTGCAAAAGAAGTAAGACAAATACTTTCGCAGATTTCTACAAAGGAGAGATACAAATATCAGTGCTTTCCCTCGTAAGACTTCACTCCCCTCTTCAATGAGAGATACAACTGTTGAAACTAAGCTTTTTACTTCAAAAAGTAACTGTATATTACATCCCATGTTGGTTATTATGTGGGTCCCAATCATTGCCATGGAGGTCCAAACTGATTTGTTGTTCTCGAGGCCCACCCTTCACCAAGACTGCAGCTGCATCCCTAAAAGAAAGCTTGTCCATAATTTGTTGTACGCATGTTGGTGTGAACCGGGCAGTCAGCCTTGCACTTTCCGATTTTCCCATTGCCTTGTAAATATAACAAAGGTTCCCATCACATCTTGGCTGGTAAATCGACCAGCCCAGTCATTTGCTTGACTACAAATGTTTTCGATAGTTATCAACGCATAAAGCTGAGTCATTACTTCTTCTCCCTTGCGTAAAACAGAAGAGACTTATGCAATTAGTGCATTAGGTGCGTGTAAAAAGATAAAAACAGAAATATTGTTTATTAACATAACAAAAGATAGTAAAAAAGAGTGTCATGCCCAATAGCCGGATATAGTATTTAGACCTGCCAACCAGATACAGTTCTACTTTCTTTGGAAGGAGACTCTAGAACACCAGCTTCTCTGCTATGAGTCTCATCTTGAGTAGATAAATGGAACAGCAACTCTCCCAAAGCAGCCATTGAGAACCTCCGGACTTTCTCCTGCTTATCTCTTATACCATCTGTTAGAGCACCCATTATTCCAGAATTAGCCAGATCGCTGTTAATAAAAGTAGCGTGACGTATCAGCAAGCCAACCAATGAAGCAAGCTGGACACGGAGAGGAGAAGCCTTTGCTTGACGTAGCATATTAACAAGAACAAGCATTATTGGCCCATTAGTCACTGTGTTGGCAGCCTCTGTATTCAGACTCAGGAACTCGAGGTATTTTATTGCATTTTGCTTCTTGAAACTGGAGGATTACCAGCCAAGACATTTGTGATCCGGCTGACAAAAGATTCCAATTGCTCTGGTGATAGCTTCACAAAATCACTAGCTCCTAGTGCATCAAATGGAAGAACCAATCCAGCTTCAAATACCTTGTCATGTTTTGTACTTTGGATTACTGGCCGAACTGACAGATCAGATGGAAGCCACATAATTGTGATGGATCACTTGCTGCATTGAATGCATCAGCTTCACCTTCTAATCCAGAATTGGCTCGAGGAGTTCTTCTGTTAATGGAGACACTGGTTAGAGTAGCAGGTACGTCAACATTATCCAATAACGAGTCACACTCAGATGTATTTGCTTCATCAAAAATGGCCTTATTGATATCCATTTGATTTGCTTCAGTTTCTTTACATTCAATTTTCTCATTCTCATCGACTTGATCCGGGAAATTCAAATGAGACATTGCAGAGGCTGGACTATCGGAAGTGTCAAATTCATATTGACCATCCTTGTCCACATGCTCGCTAAAATCCAGTTCCATGTCAGTATTTTCAATTTTCACCTCTGTATCATTCTCAGCATTTTTTGATGGCATCTTTATAATTCTCCCGCTCATTTTCCCACTGCACATTTGATTTTGTTATCCTTGAAAGCCTAAGTATGTTCATGCCCCTTGTAACATTTGCTGTTGGTTTTTGTTTTCCAGAAACAACTTCTGAACCTTTGCTTGAGCTTTTTGAGCGATGGAAGCAGACTTGATTGGTGTGTTCAACCCCTTCACAGAATTCTCATCTTGCTCATGTACCATGTTTGAAACCTTTTCCCGGCTTTAGGAGTAGTTCTGCTGTGTTGCACTGGTTTATTATCATTTCTTTCTGAAAGTTGTAGGTTAGTAAAAAGGAGGAGCATATTAGTGAATGCAGGTTGGGGAGGTAGGGGTAGTAGTTCAAGTTTTGATCACCAGAAACCATGCTCACAAAGTTCAGGCCATTGGACTCGCTCAGCTGGATCCTTTACTAGTAAGCAGTTTACCAAATCAACAAACAGGTCACTTGGGTTCCCAGGGAGAGGCAGGATAGGATCTGAAAGAATAGAGTTTACAAGGTGAGTGAACTCGCTCCCCACAAATGAAGGTCGTCCAGCATAGCACTCATGTAAGACACAACCAAGAGCCCAGAAATCAGATGCATAAGAATGGACTCCTCCATCTTGGAAAAGTTCAGGTGCCATATAACAGGGGGTGCCACATTTTGCATGCGACAGCTACAATAAACAGAAAATAGAAGAAGATAAACCACTAAGTTCACAATAATGAAGGGATTGACCAGCAGGCACATGAAATGAAAAAGGGAGCTAACCGATGACATGGCACTTTCAGAGATATCAGACAACTTTCTTGCCAAACCAAAATCACACAACTACAACACATAATTAAAAACAAATACCATCTTATATAACCTTTTAATTTTCAGCCATCATGGGAAGAGAACTGAGAGCTAAAAGATTAATAAATTATGATAGAGATGATGTAATTTTACCTTCATACGCCCATTTTCATCAAGCAGAACATTAGATGGTTTAAGGTCGCAATAAATTATCCCTTTTGAGTGCAAGTATCTAAACAGAAATTCAACCCGCACGTGACTAAATATTGACAATAAATTTTAAGAAATATAAAGGTTCAAGGATTATAATATCACTGCAGGGCTTTGACAAGGTCAAGACCAAGATCATGTGTAGATTCTTCTGGAATACGACCATCCTGAAAACACAATCTAAATGACTAAAAAAAATTCTTTACGGCAGCTACAACAAAAAGCAGCTTTATCATTCAGCTCAACATCATAATGAAAAGAGATAAATACGTTGTGGCTCTAAAGGAGTGATCAATCTATCAGAAGCTGATCATTCACAATATAGTAGAACAAAAAAATCTCTCTGCATTATTATCCCTCATCAATTTCGCTTAGGAAAAATAAAAAAGAAAAAATCAGTACGAACAGAAAGAATACCTGCTTGAGTATACTCATGAGGTCTCCACCAACACTAGCCACAAATGTGCTGAAGTTCCATGCCTACATGTGATTTACCCAAAAGATTATGACAAATCATATATATTTGACTCTGACAAAGATTTGCTCTACTTGGAAAAATTACTAATTGTCATAGGAATGTTTCCTGGCATTACCATGAATAAAATTTAAGGACATTTGGGCGATCCAGGGAATGAAGAATTTTAACCTTCAAAACCATTATAAATGATAATAATAAAAAAAATGAAACGAAAGTTCATTAACGGTATAGGAAAGCAAATAGGGCGTAAGCTGCAACTATAAACAAAGACATAAGTCAGCAAGAACTATCATTTTTTCTGCCCGGTCAATTAGAAATAGCTGCCAAAAAAGAAAACTGTATTAACCGGGCTCGTCTGCTAAAGTAAGCATTTAACAGTTATGAAATGGAAATCGCAGTTTTATTTGTCTAAGCAAAGACTGAACCAATATACAACTGCTGCAATTGCTGCGTGTGCAGGTGTATCAGAGTGCTCTTTCCAACAGTAAGTAAATATTTTGTCTAAGAGAAACCCGCATAAACCTATGTTCAACTAAGAGAAATGTAACTTGGGTCTACAACTTTCTAACCAAAGCAGCTAAAACACCAATCTAAATCGAACGACAGAGCAACAAACAACGAAACAAAATAAACCAGATCAGAAACAAACACACTTCCTGTTGAAGCTTGTTCTTCTGCTCCTTATCAACGCTTTTGATTGCTTGGTACTCGATCGTCCTCTTCTTCCGACCTTTGTAAACTTTCTGCAACAAGACAACAAACAAACAAGTTGCATCAAGTTGCCAAAACAAGACCACGAACGACTAACACCACATATTGCGCTTGTGGAGACAAGATTACCGAGTACTTGCCGCGGCCGATCTCCTCGTAGATGTGGTAGTGCTTCATGTCAATCGAGACGTTGCAGGAATACAGAAGAGGGGGAGAAGTGATTGGGCAAAAAGATGCGAACTTTGAGGAGGGAAGATCGGGCAGCGAGTCGCCCCCAAATCGAAGGGTCGATCGGAGGGAGACGAGGGCAAGATGGCCCAGCTCTTTTGTGAGCGGGAAAATGGACGAAATGAAATGAAATTGGAATTTTTTTCTCCACGACTTTTTTAGGAAAAATGATTGATAAAGTACTTAATGTTAGATAATTTCCATATTTAGGCCATTCATTAATGTTTGAACGATTTAGACTAATCAGACATAAATACCCTCTTTTTGCCTTTGGCAATTGCCTAATAAAATCTTAATACCCGGCTAATGAATGCTAAAATAACACCCAGGCCGGTTCCTTTCGCGAAGTAATGTTTGTAATATCCTTAACAAATCAGCATTCATTGAATAGTTATTTATCTAACAATCAATGACACTTGAATCCCTTATCATTATTTTCCCTTTGGTGAAGACTCACAATGATCACCTCACCCTTTGTGTTACAAAGATAACACTACCAAAAATTGTTCTATGTTTTTTTAATCGTCCAATCCAATCATAAAACATCTGACGCGCATCTCACACTACTCGCCTACAATAAGCATTTCCATTGTGTCTTCCCTCCATTTTCGCGGGCCAAGTCCTGCAATTCCAACACCCCATCAACAAAAACGGCCATTTCTCCTTCCCGGCGACTCAATCCCTTTTCCGGCGTTGAAAGTCGAAGTCCGATCTTGGCGGCCGATGGATCGGCCGAGGGCGGGCAGCCCGCCGTACGGGCGGCAGAGGAGCGTGGCGGGCTCGACCTCGCCGGGGTCATCGCCGATGCACCGCCACGTCCGGTCGGGGTCCGCCGGCCTCCCCAATTTCAGGCGAGGGCAGAACAATGCGGCCAGGGCGGCGGCGCAGAGGCTGGCGCAGGTCATGGCGCACCAGCAGGTGGACGACGAAGAGGACGACGACGTTCTTAGCTTTGAGATGAGCAGCGTCCTCGCCCGACGCACGCCTCGGAGTCGGTCTCCTATGGTGAGTCTGTGACAGTTCCATTTTTTTCTGGGAGGGGGGAGCTTTGGTCTATGAAATTTGAATTCAATTCCTCTTTTGGTTAATGTTGGGAAGAGTGGTTGATTCGAGATCTTGATTTCTTCCTAGGTGAATTCGAATAGCGAGACGAGTTTGCCGCAGATGGTTAATGGGAGGGCATCGGTTGCTGGGCAGGTGCGGTCGCATCGAGGGGACGTAGATGTTGACGAAGAAGAGCTTGCGCATTATCAAAGCTCGGGTAGCAGTGTTCCTGCTCGGCGCATCCCGAGATCAGCTTCCCCTGCGGTAAGTAAACTTCTTGTGCATTGTAAATTGCATCTTAGGTCTTTGCATATTTGTTATTCGTACCTGTATGGTGTACACGCTGCCTATGTTAGATTTTGCTGCGAAAATCTGGACCAATTTGTGGATTTGAATTTGAATTTGCTGTGCTTTCCTCCCCTCTTTTTATCAGAAATATAATGCGAGGGCTGTTGCACAAAGGCTAACACAAGTAATGTCAAGTCAATCGATAGATGATGATGAAGATCAAGATAATTGCTTAGTTATTATCCCTCCAGTTAGCAGAGCCAATCCCAGATATCCTTCTCCATTGGTAAGTTGGTAGAGGAGATAATTTGCCTCTTTAATACGGAAAGTATTGTCAATGTAATACCATTCAGTTGAAATATTTGTGCAGAGTTTTAAAGGGAAAACTGCCCAACGGATTCCTCATGTCCCCTCAAACCAGTCACTGCAAACTGATGATGGAGGTGAATATTCAGCTGCTGACAATCGATCACCTAAGGCACCTGGAAGCATTGGATTGTCAGCAGGGAGGACTGTTAGATCTCCCTCTCCAACGGTATTGATCGCAAGTTTATTTATCAAATATTAGATAATTCAATGAAACAGTACAGAGTTATGTATATCCTTGTAATGTAGATAGAAATCACTTATATGGTTTACGAGTGCACATAAAACCAAAACACTAAGTGCAACTACATATATGCTGTCATTTTCGACAAAAGCTGCTGCTCAAAGGCTAACCGTGGTCATGTCTCAGCAATCCATTGAAAGTAATAATGAGGAAGAAAGCTTTTATGATCCAGAGAATATCAAGTAGCCCTCGCCACACGGCCAGTCAATTTGAAAGGGCAACTAGATCTTCTTCCCCTGTGGTATTTTTTCTTTGACTGCCGCTAATCTTTTCCTCACCTTTTTGTTTCTGTATAAGTTATTGTGTATGTGAAGAATTTCTTGAATGCTTTCACTTTGTTTTCCATTAGTCAGGTCAATCCTGTAGAGCACTCTTCTCCTACTCATTCCTCTGCAACAGCTACTTCGAAACATGGTTCTTTAGCAACCCCAAGCACTGGAAGACCATTGTTAAAGCCTCATTACCCTACTACACCTCGATATGATGCACGAAATCAACGAGGAGGAAGGTTGGTATGTTTCTGTAGAATGCATTGTTTTGTTTATATGCTATTTAGGAATTTGCATTCAGCCAACCTCATCTATTTGATAAAAAAAGAGCTTGGCTCGTTATTAGTTATACATTGATGTGCAACCATGGAAAAATAGCATGAGAGTTTGGGCGATAGCTTTGATTGTTTTTTATTTTATTTGGTTTCTAACAAAACCCCACTCTTGATATTCAATCATCTCCCTATAATGAAGTATATAAAATTTTACATGATGACTCACGTTTCCCTGCAGCTCATCAATTTGTAATCTGTAATTAATAATTTGAATCAAGTGTACTATCTGATTTCCATACTCTTCTCTGGTTTCTTTGGCTGTTTATCTGTAATTTGTTTTTAATAGAACAGCTCTATTATTAGGTGGCTTCATTCTGCTAAATCATTGGCAGGTTATCAGTGGAATTTGGAAATCTACATCTTCAAGAAACTGACAACCAGCGCTCTGCTACTGAACTTCAGGATGAGGTTTCTCTTCCCCCTTTTTCTCTTGCACGTGGGCGTTAATGGAAATGAGTTGCTATTATAGAATAACCATAGTTGAGATTTCTTTGCTGTTGGGCTTTTTAACTCTTTGTTTAAAATTAGGCAACCTTCACTTATTAGTATTATAAATTGATGATATGGCATTGCACTACATGTCTTTCGCAGTTAGATATGCTACAGGAGGAAAGTGAAAGCGTACTAGAAAAGGTATGAGCAAATGACACAAAACTAGAGTTCACTTTTTATAAATTTTTCCCATGTTTCCTGTCTTTCAATAACTTTTCTGTTGTATTTATGGATTCTTATTTACCATCTGATGCTAGAGGGGAAGATTATCCTAACATATGTTATTCCATAATTTTAGCTTCGACTAGCAGAGGAAAGATGTGAAGGAGCTGAGGCAAGATATAAACAGCTTGAAAAGCAGGTTTCTTTATTTATTTATTTATTTATTATTATTATTTTTAATTAATTTTTTCTCATTTTTTGGCATTGGTAAATAGCTAGTGAGAGCTGCAATGGAATGTTAGGAAGTTTTTAACTTTTTTTCTATTAGATCACTTGCAGAGTCTATTTGTCAAATACCAATTTTAGCATTTTTTCATGTTTACTAGTTCAAAACAATAAAATTTTCATAACTCAGCAAACATTAAATATAGAATAATGTTTGTTTTGAAACATGACAAATTGAACTTGGTCGGAGAAAAAACTTTAGGAGCTGTCTTTTCTGTCTGTTTAAGATAAAAACTTAGAATTTCGTAGAACCGTCTTTCTAGGCATATGCTTGCAGAAGTTGCATTTCTTCATTTTAGGGGATTCGTAGTCTATCTCCTTCTATTCTTTCATTATAAGTATTGTTTTGCAGATTGCTTCATTTGAGGAAGGGGTGTCCCTGGAAGATCGTCTTTTAAGCAAGTTTGTATCAAAATGTTCTTTATTCATGTTGCAAGTATTGTTCAATAATATTTTTTAACTCTGTTTTATATTGCTGGCCTTTTTAATTTATAAATTTCAGAAAAGAGGCTACCCTCCAACGAAGGGAGGTACTTATTTATTGGCTGTATCTCAAATTTTTTTTTTATTTTTAATGTAACCTTAGTATGAGCTATTATCTATATGTGCAAAGCACAATTTTGATTCAGTAGAAGTTGTTAGTCTTCCACACTTTAAAAGATTCTTGATGTTAAGTTGCAACATTTATTATCACGTTGTATGTTTTATGGAGCAAATAATACAGAGCAGTCCACCTCTGCCCTACCATGAATTACGTCTGCATTTTATTTTAAGTTATGACAACGCAAATCCTAAATGATTCTGCCTTATGCTCATGGAAATCTTTGTAGGCTGCTCTCAAAGCTGCTTCTGGAACAAATAATAGAGGCGAAGAGGCCACCTTTCGTTTGGAAGCAAAGGTATCAAAATGCTTAAGTAATGAGCATGTACAATCCGGTATCTAGTTAACTTGACTTTTTTGCTTGTTTGGATAGAATTCCTCAATTTCACCATTCTATCTAGACAGCTTTTTGTTTGGAGCCCAGTTTACTTTGAATTTCCTTCCCAAATGCGTGAATTGGTGACATATTTTTATTTATGATTTGCTCATGCATGTGAACAGCTTCAAGAAGCAGAATGTGAAATCAAAACACTTCGAATTATTGCGCAGAAAATGATTCTCACAAAAGAACAAATGGTTTCTTCCCACTTCTATATACATCCTTTGTTCGTCTTGTTTCTTGCAGCAGCATTATTAACATGCTTGTCTCTGTGTGTTAGGAAGAAGTAGTCCTCAAAAGATGTTGGCTAGCTCGATATTGGAGCTTATGTGTTCAATATGGTAAAAGGATGCTTAAGCTTTTTTATAGTGGTAGCACCATTTACTGTGTTTGTCTGTTTGTTTTATTTTGCATTTTACATCATACTGTGTAATCCACCATTTGATACACAAGATTGATGCGAAAAAAATGTTCATAGATTTACTTCTTGTTTAGAGACTGAACTTCTTGTTCCAGCTGTATATATTGCACATTATGAAAAATTAGGTTGAACTTATGATGCCTGCCTAACTTAATGATGTGTGAATGACCTTTGTTATTTGCCTCAGGGTTCTCAACTAGAAAAATGTTGCATTCTCTTGACGAAGTTGTCACATTTAGTGAAAAGATATAATGAAGATTATGTGAAGTGTGAATATGTTTTCCGTTTTATTTCCTCAATGCATGAAGAAAGAAAGTACACTCTTTTTTTTTTTACAGGCATTTTTGATGAAATTGCTGAGAATAATCAAGAACATTGGTCTGCATTAGCTCCTCTGCCCATGGAGGTCGTTTTATCTGCAGGCCAGAAAGCCAAAGATGATCAACCTGCTGGTAGATTCTCTGTCCATCTAAAGCATATTTTTACAGAGCCTTTATATAATAATGACGTTTTTTGGCTTCATTTATCTTTTAGAACTAATCTTTTTCTTGCATTTTTGTTCTGTTGACCAGAGAAAGGAGTAATTGAAGAAAGAAACCAGGTTCCTCGTGACTTAAGTGACCTGGCAGGGGAGGGGAACATAGAAAATATGCTAATAGTTGATAAAGGCTTGCATGAATTAGCTTCTTTGAAGGTTCTTATTCTTGAATTATCATCCTCTAAATTTACATGCTTAATTTAGTTGAAGAAGAGGTAGAACATTTTAGAATTAGATAGATGGTAATGACATGGGCACAGCCGCACTAGTGTTACTGCTGCCAAATGACCCCATTAACTTGCCAATAAGGGAAAATCTTAAAGCTAAAATGATAACAATAAAAAATTATAGAAGAAGCGAACAATGAAATGGAGTTCACCATTCTTGTTGACATTTACCACAACGGCTTATTGTCCCATTTGATTTATCTGGGAGAAGTGACCAAAGCCCAGGTCAGCATTTCCAGCCTATTCCCTCAAAGAGAAGGATGCCCGTTTTCAAGCTGTGACCAATATTGTGGCCTTCATGGCTATAAAATATCACATAACCTAGGATGTTGAGTGTTGACTTTTTCCATGCTCACATCTGCTGCTTGCTGAGATATGCAGCTTGGTCCCCCTGGTGGACATGATTGCTGCCATGCCGGATTTTGACATGCTTAATGTTCATTTTTTGGATGAGTATGTGTGATTTTTTTTACAGAATTGATTCAGTAATTTGCACTTGATTTCGTGATGACCAGTCTTTGTGTACTTCATTTGAAGAGAGGAAGTTTTATATCCTTAGTTATCTGCTCTTAATTGTAATGATCACTAGTTTTTGTGCACCTCATTGAAAGAGAGGAAATCATGATCTACTTGCCAAAATCATAAACATTTATGTTATTGTTTTTGTGCATGTTATTTACAATTGGCAGCTTGGTTTATAATGTGTTCTATGAACTGCTTCTGCTTGAAGGTCGAGGATGCTGTTGCATTGGCTATGGCACAACACAGACGTCAAAACTTGTTGAAGGTTAACCAAACTGCATCAGGTAGTTGTCAAGAAGATTGCATGCAAAAGTGCATGTTTGGTTATAAGGAGCATGGGCTTGTTAATGTTTAAGTTTTGATAATGGAGAATGATCTCCAATAATGGCATTTGATGCTGCCTACTATTTCTATGAAGGAAATTAAATTTTATTTCCTTTTGTAGAGGGTCAGATGTGTTCAATATATCAAAACTTTTTATCCCCGAATAAGTTACATAATTGCACTGTTCTATATTATGAATACAATTTTTTTAAATTGCGTTGGTCTGAGTTCCATTTTTCACAGAAACATATTTCCATCAACTGCTGTGGAATTGGGATAGGAACCTCAGACACTTGTATTGATCTACTTTTAGCATCATGCACGCCTTTCTTTGTATATTTAACGTGTTCTCTTGTAGATATATCTGTGTTTGCTATATAGTTTGTCTACAGGATAACACGAAGCATAATGCTTTATGTTGTTCCATGAAATTTGCTTCCTTGGCAAAAACTCATTTCCAACTTTGAAAACTTTCTGAAGTCACTAATATGTAATTACTATATCTGCCTCTTATTTATGTCAGACCTCAGAGTTCAAATGGATGGTCAGCCAGAATCTTTTCGTAAGCGGCTGTAAACCTAATTCTATGTATATTTTTCCTGCTCTTATTACACAAAACCATAAATCAATGTACTTACTACAGCATTTCTCTTCAGAATTGAGTCAGGAAGAGTCTGAAGATGTGCGCTTTAAACGGGTACCATGTAGTTTAACTATATGCTTCTTTCAATTATTGCCGTTGTACATTTCAATCCTTATCATTGCACTTGGAAACAAGTTGATTTTTAATGCTCTAATAGAATCCTTAGGAAGCTTAATGGAAACGTATCATGAGAGAAATTGACAAGCTGAATTGAGTTGAGTTTCGCTTGGCTCAAACTTGCTCAAAAAGGTCCTTTTCTTGTTGAGTTGTTAAGCTTGGACACATCATTTTTTTAATAATAATGATAGTGTTATAAGAATTATCATGCATTTTAAGCTATAGTAAGTTGTTAAAGATAATATGTAAAACACTTGGTTAATAATTTTATGTTGTTATGTTAGATGCAATTCTTCCAATCATGTCATCAAAACAATCTCTAGTCTCCAGTCTGCATTATCTTAAGCAGCAGTCTGCTTATGAAGAACCCAAAGCTTTCAGCTGACTTCAATTTTTTTAAATTGATGCTGAGTTAAATTTCAATGTGTTTCTCTAAGGAAGCAAATGTTTTGTACGTGTTCTAAATCGTGATATGTTTTGTCCTTATAGCTGAAATTTAGTTGAAAACCAGCACTACTGATTTTTCTGTCAGATATTTGTTGTTATGTTCGTACAATGTAAAAATCTTGCACCTCGTGTATATTTTCTTTGTTGGCTTACCGTATGAAAGTTGCTATGGAAAAATAAACGAGCTGTTTGAAAGTGTGGTGTGATATTAAATAGTTCAGCTTCCACTTGATGTAGATTTAATTATCACTTTTTTGTGGATACAAGTTTTTGATATACTGTGCTCATTTATTCTCAGGCTTGGCTTGCATATTTTTGGAGAAGAGCCAAAAAATATGGTCTAGAACAGGACATCAATGATGAACGGTTGCAGTTTTGGATTGACCAGATGAGTCACGTGCCTACTTCGCATGACATAGTTAATGGTAATTAAGCTTATAAATCCATTGTTATGAAGAACAGCTACTAATTAGGCTCCTTTACCAGGGAAAAGTAAGTACGAGGTTGGATTGGGGACGTTACATGTCTTTCTGTGTTTTATGTGTTTACATGAGAAAAATGCGTTACATTGTTTGTGAAATATTTATTTCAGCGAGGGCGAGCGTTCTCTGTTTAAATCAGTTTCTCAGATAATGAAAGAAACTTGTAAACTTGGTAAAATCAAGCTGTCTCAAGTTGGAAATTACAGGGATATTTTATTTTTAGTTGAGCCAATTTTGTCAAGAATTATCTAGGCGGACAATTTATTGAGTTGTATTTGTTCATCATCTCTTAGATATCACCTTTTTTTCCCCCAAAATATTACCTAGATGATTGCTAGTTCCATCTCATTTTGCAGTTGAGCGTGGTTTGATAGAGCTAAGGAAGTTAAGAATTGAAAGCCAATTGTGGGAGGCATCTCGAAGGGAGATTGAGCGGGTGTCTTTTGATCTATGAAGGAGACAACAAGCAGAGCAAGGCTTTGGTGTTCCCACTGTATCTGGCAATCATCTGATTTTTTCATTTTGCATTTTTTGCTTCGGCTTTCCTTGAATGAGTAATGTTAAAAAGTTTTCGGCGAAAATGAGGAGTGATTTTATAGCAGTTAGAGGCCGGTAAGTTTTGAGAAAATCCTACAACCCTCATACTTCAAAAATCTCATGCTATATACCTTAGTTACATGCCAATTTGTTGTTAGATTTCATTCACGCAATTCACGTTTGCATTATCTTAAAATTCTGATGGTGGTTGGTGGCCGAGTATGACTTGTAAAAAATGATTGGACGGAGTGTTTTTTTCCTTGTAAAAATTAATATACTAAACTTGAACGGACAACATATTACATAGTCAGCTGATTACATTAACGTGGCGTTTGCAGACGTTGTCGATGGTTGATTAGCTGTCAACTTTCTATCTCGACTTGTCTGGGTTGAAAGGGTGGCTTCTGTGAGTGTGGCTACTCCTCGCCTTGCTTAAAGGATTCAAGAGTGGCCGAAATTATTGGTGCGTAACGTGGTACATTTGGACAAGTGATCGCTAGTGGCTAGAAGCTAGAAAGAGATGGCAGTCTTTTTCGCTGTTGTACCTACAACTAGGCTATGAATTTGGACCGTTTCTAGTTTAATTAATTTTAATTTGATGATATAAACCTCACAAACGTTTTGATGATAAAATACGCATGTGATGGGCTCAAACTCAAAATAAATAAATAAAAAATACACAGAGTAAAGTTTTAGCTAGGTAAAAAGCCTGAAAATATTAGTCTTGGGTTTGCATAAATAGGGTTGTTAAATAAGCGAGTGAATCGAGTTTAATTTGTGTTCAAATTCGAGTGGAATAGTTTAAAGTTTGTTTAAACTTGATTTGATATTTAACGAGTTTTAAGTATATATTTAACGATTCGATTCGATTCGAGTCAATTTTTTATTCTGTTCGAGCTAAATTCGAGTTCGAATACACTTCAATTATTAAATTCTAATAACTCGCTCAAAATTGACTCGTTTAGGAGTTTGAAACTAGTTCGTTTGATAGCTCAAAATTGGTTCAATTAGAAGCTCAAAACTAGCTTGCTTAGGAGCTCGAAACAAGGTCATTTATAAGCTCGAAAATATATTATTTTGGAGAAAATATACATGTATAAAGATTAAAAAATAATAAAATAATCTATTAACAAAATAGTCTCTCGTACTCATAATTTCAACGATTTTTTGGCAACTATTATCGACAGTAGCTATAGTCGAGATGGCGGTAGTATAAGGTGCCGTTGACGCAAGCTCAACAAGCCTTATGTGTTTACAACGTCGACAAGGTCGGCGGAGGAGGCAGCTCGACAGAAAAAGGGCAAAATAGGGGTGATCGGTGGTGGGGTGACGAGATTCAGCCAAGATGGCTGGGCTCCACTTCGATTGGGTAAGGTTGCTGGAGGGTTGACAATAGCTGGATGGAGGCGAGGGAGCGCGGTGTGGGTGTGATGGTTTCATCTCATTGTGGAGGTCAGTCGACAGTCGGACAATAGGGGGAATAGTTGGCAATATTCTGACAGTGATCGGCGACATCGATTGGCGGTAGTGTGGTGATGTTGGCGATAGAGAAAGAGGGCAGCACTGAGGGTACGGGGAATGAAAAGTGTAGGGGGAGGAAATGGGTCGGTGACGATATCGTAAATAAAAGTTAATTCATCTCCCATTCGAGTAAAATATAATAACTAATTCATAATAATTTTTAAAAAATCTAAAAAATTATAAAATTATAAAATATAATATACACTATAATACCACAATTACATATTATAAATATTATTATATTATATTATAAAATCGAAATCAAATTAATTTTAAATTAAATTATATTGAATATTATCTTCTTCAAATTTAATTTATAAAATTTAAATTTAAATATTTAATTATTAAATTTTAAATCAAATCAAATCGAAAAGAAAGCGAACTCATCACCGCTCACCGTACTACCTTCGCGAGTCACGGCCCTCCAATCCAGATTCGAGAAGCTTCCGGCCCATAGTAAATTCCAATTATAACCTTAATGGCGTAGACGAGTAAGAGGAATCCAAACAGCCAAATCCTCGGGGTATAATCGACTTTCAAACAGATTTTATTGGTACTCACACCTGCCCAGACCAGCACTGCAGTCTCCCCATACACACTCGTACGTCTTCTTCGCGCGTCGTAGTCTCTCCCACACAAGATCATCCCTTATTTTTCTGACCTAAGCAGGGAGGAGCGCGGATCCAATATCATCTAACCAGGGGTGTCCTGAGGTATGCAACTCGTTACGTTTTCGCCTTCTTCCCCGCTTAATTCCTTTGCCCCCACGGTCAGTAATTTAGGGCTTTTTTTCCTTTTAAGAAGTAATTGTTTTGGTTATTTTTTGGTTTAATTCTTTTGCAAGGTTTATGTAATATTGCTTGTGGATCGTTCTCTGATGATGTAATAAATGCTTGTTGTTGGATTGGCATTGATGGCGGGATGTTCTTGTGGGTTTTGTTTACCTTTCGTGCTCATAGTTAATGGTCACGTGCTCAGATAGTTATGTTGATCTTGTTACATTTTGTGTTTTATATGTGGGCGTGGCGGCACCTTTTATATTGGTGGAAACTTTGCCGCGATTTTTCGGGATAGTACTAGTTATGTGCATGTATGATTGGTCTGGGATGATTTGTGGGACGCTCCGCATGGTTATGTGGCTGTGGGTGTGTGCTTGTTTATGTAAACCATAAGTAAAGGTTGGTGAAGATAAAGGTGGAGGAAGTTGGTGCCAGGAAATGCATTTGCCATTGTTTGGCTTTTGAATTTGATGAGAGTTCTCTATCTGGGGTGGTCTGAGGGATTCGGATAACTGTTTTAGTAACTTCTTGCGAAGAAAATTTGTTATCATGGTCGATACTTTAGTGTTCTCTGTTGCTTGGCTGGATCGTGTAACGTACTGGTACTTGTGGATTGTTCTTCATTTTTGGATTTTGATTGGTGCTTTTCTGGTGAAGGTTTGTTTGAATAATGTAAGATTGTAAATAGTTTAGTGACAACTCTGCGAGGCTCGAAATTGTAATGTGGGCTATTGGTTATTTATGTTTAATGATAGTGGAAGATTGGCCTATTAGGGCTTATGATATGTTTTTTTATTTTTAGATCACAGGCTAAAATGGTGAAGGCTGTTGCTGTTCTTACTGGGAATGAGGGTGTCAGTGGCACAGTTTACTTCACCCAGGAGGGGAATGGTATTGTTTTCTGTCGCACTTCATTTACATGGGCATTGAGAACGTGATATGTGCATAAGTTAGTTATGAGATTAACTGATTGAACATAGTGGAAATGTGATAGTGTTGTCGGAACAGAGATGATAATTGGGATACTTTATGTCTTTCTGTGACCGACTGTAAAGAAAGTGCATATGATCTAGTGGGTATTGATGGAAGGGATATGTTTGGAATCCCAGAAAATCGTCTCTCCCTTGAGTTTTCATCTCTGTCCCATCTTCTTCTTGATTTTCCTACTTTTATGCCAAAACCTTCATGCAAACTAGGTTCAAGCCAGAATGCTACTAATAGGGCATTGTCATTGTGACCTTTCCATATGTGTTTCTTCCTCTTTACTACTAAACCTTTCCATATGCATATTTGTTTTTCTTTAATTTCTTGTGCTACTCCGGCAGGCCCAACTACCGTTGTAGGATCTCTTTCGGGACTCCAGCCTGGGTTACATGGGTTTCATGTCCATGCTCTTGGTGATACAACCAATGGTTGCATGTCCACTGGTATGTTTGTGTTTTTTTAATCTTTTAGTAGCTAAGGATAAAGTTTTCTGTGGTATTTTTTTTGAGGCAGCTGACCTGTATTTAACTTATCTGAAAAGAAGTTCAACTGTGTATATTCTCATGTTCTGTAGGGCCTCATTTTAATCCTGCTGGCAAAGAACATGGTGCTCCTGAGGATGAAAACCGTCATGCTGGTGACCTTGGAAATGTCACTGCTGGTGATGATGGTAAACATTTTTTTTACTATGATCTTGTCAGATTCGTGGTGCTAGTAGGTGTCTCCCATTTAATTTTTTAATGAATGATAAGTTTCTGTGGGTGTTTCAGGTTCTGTAAACTTCACCATTACAGACAGTCAGGTATGTACTTTATCCAGTCCTTACAAGTTATTTCTTCTGTATTATGAAAACTAATGGATGAGGATCATTTCCTGTTAGATTCCTCTAACTGGCCCCAATTCTGTGATTGGGAGAGCTGTTGTTGTTCATGCGGACCCAGATGATCTTGGAAAAGGTAATTCAGGTCTTAGATTGTTGCATTCTTCTTTAAAAATATCGATATAAGAGAGAAAAATAGAACTTATGAGCTGGCTTTGATCTGTTAGTATGGTGGTACTTAAAATGTTTGGAGTGGCTTATTCTTATAGCTCAAGGCTTTTTCTTTTATTTAGAAGTCTACTTTGTGACTATCATCATTATTTATTGATGAAGGCTAATCAAGTGGAGCGTTCCCTTTCTGTATCACTTGATCGCTTAACTATATGTTATGGCAGCGTTGAGGTCATAATACTTGGTGGTAAAAGTGAGTCTTCACTCTTGAGAATGATCTTCAAATAAAAGGCTTGATCTATAATGCAGATATTTTGTGATTGTTTTTTGTTATGCAATCTTGGCATTGTATGTGTTTAGATGAAAAATTCAAGTGTAAATAAGCTGTGGGGCATGATTTTCCTGTTATGCACCATTCGATTGTTAAACTAGATTTTCAAAATATCTACTGGATGATGGCTATTTGTATCTGTCTGGTTTGCATGATGCTTATGTCAAGAAGATTTCTTTTGCGGATTAGTTTATGATCTCTAAACAATGCTCTTTTTTTCAGGCGGACATGAGCTAAGCAAATCCACTGGAAATGCTGGTGGAAGAGTTGCCTGTGGTTAGTGCTCTCTACTTTTATCTGCATCTACCATATGAATATTTGCAGGTCATTTTTTTATTGTGCATCCTTGCAGATTGGCTTCAACTAGAAATTTACTTGTGCAGGAGTTATTGGCCTTCAGGCATAATTTGTGGTCTTGTACGGCGTTTGCCTGCTCCTAGTGCCTTTCAAAAAACTGGTTCTATGTTTTATCAATAAATGAGCCAAAGTTATGTGTGTCAATCCGAGTTCCCTAAGTTATTCTATAATGTATGTGAAGTTGAGTTTCATGAAATCTTTACTGCGAGACGCTTAGTATACTATTTGTCTTGCGTGCCTGCAAAATGGTTAAAACATTTTTTGTGGTTCTACTTGCTCTCAATAGGGTGGTGGGTACGGCATGTGCATTATCTACCCTGTTGATTAGTTTTTTTTTTTAAAAAAAAATCCTAAGTTGTTGATTAGGCCGTTAGCTCCTTTGTATTGTTTCTGGGAAGGTTGGGGCGTTGCCAGATGTATTGATCATGTCTTTTCTATTTGAAGATCGTTGACATGAAAATCTTAGAAAGTCTTATGGCATACAGACCTTCGCGGATTTCCCAATTATTATTACCCCTTATGCAAGAAACTTCGGTGTGAGAACTGAGAAGGAAAGCCTGATGACAATAACAATAAAGTAGAATAACTTTGCAAGATTCATTTTATAACCTACCGAGCACGGCGGAAAGAGAACTTAATCAAATACAATCAGAGAATAATTGCTTCAAAGTTGTTTATTTGTGTCGGACAAATAAATACACTTCCCTCAAAGTATATAGGACAAATTACTAGATAACAACAGATCAAAACTTCTGAGGGCCCCAGCCTCAAAATAATTATTGATACTGTTTCATCTAAACGCCATATAGCAACGAAAATATAATTTTGCATGATACTAAAAACACCATTCAGATATTCAAATTGCCGCCGCTGCTGGTGCATTTTCCAACTCCTGTACCCTGTTTTTAGTTATCCTATATTTTCAAAAAGTTTAGCATGCAACAAAAAGCGAAAAATAGAAAGGTGCTCTACTTTTTTGATTTCTTTCTTCTCTTCACTGATTTTTCTAAAGTCTGTATCCTCTGACTGATAACAGCTGATGATGAATTTTTGTTCTCCGAAAACTTTGGCTTTTGGTCAGCTGATGCTTCTATGGTTGGTTGAGAATTGGACCTGCCTTGTTCAAGTACTTCTCTCAATTTCCCCATCACAGAGTTAGGTCCTCCAAAGAATGGAGTACTAGGTATACCAGATGTAGGAGGTACAACAATTTCAGGTATACCCAGAAATCTCTTAACAGGAGGACGTTTAATAACTGTTCCAAAAAAAAACAAGAGCAGTCTACTCATTAGAATTCACATTAATGTCATTCCAGAGAGAAACTTAAAATACCTTTAACATATAACTTACTCAGGCCATAGAAAAGTGAGAACACATTTGAGGTAAACCAATAACAGAATATACCCTGCCATGAGTACAAAGTGCATAATGTTCAGTCAAAATATGACCACTGTTACAGTTACCACAAGGATCCTAAAAATACTAATCTCAATAACTAACTCATGTTTGCAAAAGTTGAAGACTGGCTTCTGGTCACATTATTCATTGATTCCTCTCATTTGGGATTATGACGATTCTGAAGATTACTCGCTGATTCTTATTACTCTTTTACATAATTTAGTTGGTTTAGTGATGCTAAACCGTTAATTTACATGTTTTACATTGGAACAAAGCTAAAGTGCATACTACAGAATATGAAAACAAATGTTGCACATACTGTTTCCCATGTAGGTAATTAACAATTTGAAACAGGAATAACTTTACCAGTTTTACCTAAAAAAAGACGCTGGCAGTTAATAAAGATCACCGTAAATTGTGAATCAAGCAAGAAGCTGAAACACATTCTTATTAGGGAACACAAATGAAAACTAGGTTGTTCCTGTTTAAATAATTAAAAAAACCTTAGGAAATCCCATTGTGAATGGAACAGTAAGCACAGCAAGAAGCCTTAAAAATTTCTTCATAGTGCCAGCAACTGGATTGCCTTCCATGCCTTCTTGTGCATTAAGCTGCAGAAGCAATAAAAAAATGGCTATGGTTACTTCCTGAGGTTCACATATTAATTACACAGATGTCAATATAGTTTTTAAGAAAATATTTATCAATAAATTTATTTGTAAGCTGGCGGATCAAAAAGACACAAGTCAGCTATCAATAATCAATGCTCTTGTTCAAGAAAGGAATTTGCATACTTCCACAGTCAGTAGGAATGATAGTGCAGTCATCACAGGAAATATGTATAAACTGTCCACGGTTGTCAGATCACTAAACCACAATGCTCCTCCTGTTTTAAAAGATGGAACCTTCTCAATCATGTTTGAGATCTGTAATCAGATAAAGTAAATAGAGCTTTGTCAATAAACAACGATATTACAATCTTAAGAAGGAATGATACTGGTCACTGAAGATTAAATTGTAAAGAAAAACAATTGAGTATTCTTACAGCAAAGAAAAAGCTAACGAAAATTGGGCCCTGGATAAAGAGTCCTTTCAATGGAGAGAACGGACTGACATTATGTCTACATTTAGACAGAGAATATTGTTCAGCCAACGGAAAAAACTTCCGTACTGATAAAAATACAATAATGAAAAAGAAAAACAGCAATGTTCATCATCATCAATATAGCAATTACTAATTAGTACTGATGGTGTTGCAAGCCTAGGGCTCCAACATTCAATATGGCCAAAAATATTGCCATGTCATCAAAATCCTAATCTTAATGCCAATAACATATCAAAAACAATATTCGTGATCTGGTCAACTCTTTATTGTCGTGCCAATCATATGTTCAAGTCAATGAGTTAGGGGCAGTAGGCATGCTGCATTCTCCAAACATAATTAGACATTGAAGTGTTAAGCTTGAGATAGGATATTTGATGTTTTTATAATCCAGGAGGTTTAAAGAGACGTTCTCTCTGCTTCCAAGTGGGCTAAATGATATTCAATCAATTTGAGCTTGAACTGCACATAAAATATATTCGGGTACCAAGTATTTTTAGATATCAGCAAGCAATTAGCAACTTCAGTGGCGGAATTCTACATTTTATGAATCTTATTTAAAGTGAAAAATATAAAGCACTGACCAACTACAATTATCATCTTTTAGTTGCACATGATTAACAGTGATCATACAAACAAGGTAATCCTGGCAAAAAAATGAGCACATTTAACTGCCCCTGTATAGATAAGCATTATAAAGTAGGAAACGTGTGTAAAATGCTTACTCTTTCATTAAAGCCTTCATTCTGTTCTGACTGTCAGCTACACTTTTAGGATCCAATGACTGCAAATGACTCCAATGAGAAACACAGTTTTATTATCTTTTAAGCACATGAAATTTAGGCTAGATGAGTATCTAGAAAAAATACATTTAGCATTTGCTCTCTGATTTCTTCCATTTGAGGTCTCAATTGCTGCGACGGCCACAATTAAAATTGATCACGCAAAAAATTTTATAGTAAACAACATATAATAAATGAATATATACAAGTGCGATGTACAGCTTAAGCAACTAACCAATCAAACTATGTAGTTAGTTGAGATTTTAATGAGCTCATGAACTCTATGCATGCAGTATGTAAATGAGCAACAATATTAAAGAAAGAATTGTTGGGGGCTTACAGAGAGTTTTGTAGTAGCTTTGAGGGTATTAATTAGCAATGGAATTGTAGCAGTCCTTATAAAAACAGTAGCTATAATGATTGACGCCCACCTAAAATAAAAGTATACAGTAAGCTAAAAAGAAAACTACTTCAGAAGTATTTTTTATCAGTAAATAGCCAAAGCAATGACAAATACTCATACACTCTTATGATCATTCAAGAGAACAAAAAAAGGGAAAAACTTGTATTCACGGCTAGTAAGAAAAATAAGATTGCCGATCTCATCACTGTTTCATCCTAATAGGAAACAAGATTTTAGTATATAAAATAGTTTCAGACGCACAAAGTAAAAATCAGCTGGCAATACTTACCAATTCAAGCCAGTGAAAGAATGAATTCCATCAATCAAATACTGCAATGCCGCCACAGGATAAGCTGAATCAGCGGCTGCAATAGCCACCTCATTTACAAGTGGAGTTTGTGTTGCAACTAGTTCAGCACTTGTATCAGCAAGGATTTCAGTAACATCAGCCATATACATAATATTTTCTGATCCTTCTGTAGGCATGTTCGAATAATAGCGGCAAAATGAAGACCCATGAAGGCTGGCGTTGAGAGGCAATGCAAAGTATTTCTTGTGAACAAATGGGCCACGAATGCCAAACAATTTATAATCATTGTAGCCCCACTGCCCAAGGGATGGACTTGTTTGTGCTTGAAAATCATCAGTAACCTGATGCCTATTTATTTCGTCATCCCTAACAATGATGTGGCTAAAGGATGGCTGGAAACGTGGAGCTAAAAGAGAAAGCCTAGAAGTGATACTTCGCCTGTAAAAAATGAAGACAAGATCATGCCGCTATCTAGTTGACAATGCATCCAAAATATCAAGTGCTACTGCATCAAATAAGATGAAGGCAATAAAAGTTATTTTAAATCTTTGTTTATATTTGTTGTCAGTTCTGAATTTATTGTTCACCAAATTTGTCATTCAAAGCTATTATCACAATCAGTGACGTATTTAAAGGATAGGATGGCAATTGTGTGACCAATAGTATCATATAAATTCAAAATATGGTAGCGCAGATAAAATGAAATTATAAATCTGAATACCTATACATGGAGAAGCTCATAGTCCCTCCTCTTTTCTTTGTTAATGAGCTCTAAGAAAGACAAATAACTGGATATACCTACACCAAGATTGTGATATCTTTACTCTTGCACCAATAAAGCCTTCAAGAAAAATTTTCTGCCTCATCTGAAAAGAGCATTAAAAGGTCAAAAGGCGAAAGCACAGCAAAACACCATTTCTTTCATGATCTGAATTAGCTTCGCTATTATCAGAAAAATAAGAGCTTCTAACAGAAAAAGGAATGCGATCAGCACATTTTCTACCTTTCCTTCTATGATATTCAATTTTTCTTTGTTCGCTTCTAATCTGTTTATACAGGGCAAAATATTTCATCACCAGTTTCCAAGCATCCCAGCACAATATTAGACGGAGACAGTAAGTAGAGGGATCTTCTCTTACTAAAACTCAGCAATTGGAAAGAGGGAAAATCAAGCGGCAATACTACATTCTCAGGTGCTTAGCTAATCAAGATTGTAATCTAAGTTTTTGCATTAAGAAGACAGTTTCTAGCGAAACGAAGTTATGGTATTCCCAGTTTTTAGTTTTCCTCTCCACATCCCTCCTTCTCTTCTAACATAATTCAATTCTTCAAGCCTACAGTTCCACTGAATATTCCAATGCTTCGACGACGTTGAAAAAAACCATGAATATCCAACGACTCAACAAAACTGGCAGCTCAATTTCACACGCACATCAACAACAAACAGAAAAAGTATTCGCTTCTAGGTGAACACAGATGAAATATGCATCATTTTCACAGAGCACAAATCGCATTAATGCGATGCGAATAACTCTGCCCTTCAAAGCCGGAAAAAAAGAGGCACCAGAAAAATCTTACCAAGTAACGAAACGTCAGCTCCTTGAAGAGAAGTGGCCAGTCTTGAGACGAGGCGTTAAGAATCCAGTTGAAAAAAGCCAATACTTTCACCCTGTTACCGACATATAGATGGAGAGGAAGGATTCTGGAGAGAGCCGGATAGCCAGGAGAGTTAGAGGAAGGCGTTGTCGGTGATGGACGAGGTAGCCGCCTGAGTTGGTCGACGGCGATGGCGAGGGCTTGATTGGGGGAGAAGGAGGTGACCAGTTGGGGTTTCGGGTGGGGAAGGAGGGAGGATGGTCCAACTAACCCTAGGCCGGTTCAACCCATGCCTTTCCCAATTTTCGGCTCGTCTAGGGCGGTTTGCGTATATCGAATCGGTTAGACCGATTCAACAAAAATTAAATAAAATATAAATTTATTTTAAATCGGCTAAAATTTTATAAAATTATATATATATATATATAATCCCCTAAATGTACTAAAAAAAGAATAATTTAATCTCAAAAGCTAACATATTTTAGTTATATAAAAGAAAATTCGAAAAAAGTATTTCATAATTATATACAAATTAATACTAATCATTCAGAACTGTGTCAAAAAATTAATAGACAAGCGTGCACAAGCAAGTCAAACGAATTAATACACAATTAATTACAAAAAAGTTTATAAATTCAAAAAAGTTCAAGAGCATGGTTGCATAAATCGGAATCGGAATCGGAATCGGTTTTCCCGTGAATCGGAATCGGAATCGGAATCGGTCTGAATCGGCCAGGAATCGGTTCAGTTGAATCGGTTCAAATCGGTCATATACAAAAATTTGCCAACTCAGTTCAAAAATACCTGAAATACATAATTATATAATTTTTCAACATAAATACACAAATTCAAGTATTTATACAACAATCACAAAGGTATGTAATTATAACAATACAACGGTAGAGTCATACCTGAAAGAACAAATAAGAACATACCTGAAAGAACATACTCTTTATATAATTCAAATAAGAGCAAACCTGAAAAATATACTCTTTATGTAATGAACACAATTTTATATAATTACATACCTAAAAGAGCATCACAATTTATCACAATTTCCACAATATCATAAGTATATACACAATGTTCATATATCATCATCTGTGTTCTATCAAATAATAACAACAAGACATTAATACAAGTCCAAAAAATAAATGTTCAACACAATTTTACACAGTGCTTAATACTAAATCATCTAAGTCATCATCTGAATCATCTTCGGAGTCCGAGTCATTATCACCAATCGGAATAGTAGAACTATCATCTGCATTAACACGAGACCCCTGCGTAAAAGGAGGCATAGAACTCCCACTCATATGAAGTCCCTCAGGTTCAGGAGGCAAAGACAAATTTTGTTGGGAGTCAATATGTACATCAATATCAATATTTTGTCCACTAGGAAGAGGAGGCAAAGAAAAACCATCAGACGTAGTAGAACACGATCCAATTGCAGTTTTCAATGTGTTGCCACTTTCATTTGCTAGAAAGGCCTCTTCATCTGCACCATCATTGTTGCCAACATTGGTACCAAAGAAATCATCCTGTATAAAAAAGTCATACCCTATTCATTTCAATTCAAAAAAAATTCATACACAAAATCATGAATGTGATGTAAGGTTTATTTAAACATACCGATGGGGATGGGTTGTCCCGTTCTCCAACCCACTCATCTAACGAGTCTTCTAAACTCAAATGTTCACTAACTGCATCATATTTATGCCTCCACCTCAACTCGTTTTCTTTGACCCGCATGTTATAATGAACATATACAAGATCATTTACTCTCTTCCTTGCAAGTCGATTTCTTTTTTGGTATGTACTTGGTCAAAAGTGCTCCAATTACGTTCACAGCCCGATGATGATGAAGTTTGACTAAGTATTCTAATAGCTAATTTTTGTAGTTCAGGGCAGCTTATACCATGTTGCTCCCACCATGATGCTACATTTGATAAATTGATTTACTTATAAGCTTGCAATAAATATGAAATCTGGAGAAAGGTGGATTTTACCTGGGTGGAGGACTTTTCTATTGGTAATGGCAAGAGAATGTCCAAAATCTCCTTTTGCAGATACAAAATCGGACCACTACAAAATATTAAAACAAAATGAATCATCATATTTAGTTATACATAAACATTTATATATAAAAATTAAAAATAATAGTATCTTAACCTGCAAAGATGCCATGGATCGAGCTACCTCATTGACTTCCAAACGACAAATGACATCATTGAATGCACGATACACCTCACTTGGCTACAAAATTATTCCCAATCAAACACAAGCAATATGAAATTGTTAAAAAAATCATAAAAGGTATGTAAGTCAAATAAGAGCATACAATGTTTGAGTGAGGGCGATAACGGGTTTGAGGATTAAGCATATATGCTGCAGCATGAAGAGGATGACAAAATTGATTCGCCCATCTCTTGGTGATGATATCAACAAATAACTTGTATCGTTCGACTTTCATGCCATGTACCTCTTTTATTTTTTCGATAGTCTTTTGCATTTCATCGTAAACAAATGGCATCGAAGGTCTTTCATCACTATCCACCAATCTCAAAAATCGAACAAGTGGCTCAATTGTTTTATGCACAAATTCCATCTTCTTCCAAAAATGTGCACTCAAGATAATATTTTCAGCTGCTATTCCATCCTCATCTTTTGCAAACTTCGATGATGAATACATTTCAGAAACAAACATCTTTTTCAGAGCCTGCTTGTGCTCCAGGAAACTAGCAATCGTCAAAAAATGAGTAGCAAATCGAGTTGCCCCAGGTCTCACCAATTCATGTCCATTTGTGAAATTATTCCTCATAAGAGCCAACAACCATGAGTGGTTGTATATAAGTTTGGTGACTTTCTGTGCATTCATAATACATGTTCCAACTTTCTTAATTTTTGCAAAGTCCTTCAGCATCAAGTTTATACAATGGGCAGCACACGGAGTCCAAAATAGATGTGGTCTCTTCTGTTCTAGCATCTTCCCTGCAGCTTTGTATGCCGACGCGTTATCAGTGATAACCTGCACAACATTTTCCTCCCCAACTTCTTCAACTACTTTGTCCAGTAAACTAAATAAATACGTAGCATCCTTTTTTTGTCTGAAGCATCCACTGATCCAAGGAAATACATTCCTCTTGGGCAGTAAACTAGAAAGTTGATCAAAGTTTTACCGGATTGATTGGTCCACCCGTCAGACATAATAGAACAGCCTGTTGTCTTCCAAGTTATTTTTATATCCTCTAAACTAGCATTTATGGAAGCCACTTCAGCAGTAAGAAGATTGCCTGACAAAGAATGTCTGCCCGGAGGTTTGATCCCTTGATTACCATATTTACCTACCACATCAATCATTTTCTGAAAGTAAGGCGAGTCTACAACATGGAAAGGAATGGCACAATGATAGAAGAATCGAGCAATGGCTGTGTGGAAGTGCTCTTTTGCTTTCTTTTCTATTGCCGTAGATAATCTCATTTGACCCGATGTGTTCTTCTTTTCACTTTCAAAAATAGGTGCCTTCCTCTTCGTATTTGACTTAGAGCACCTAACACTTTGCTCCCGAACTTCCATCTCTTCCATATCTGAGTCATTCAAACCATATGACCCTATTTCTTCTCTAATCTTTTGTTTTTCTTTCTTGGCCTTTTCCACACCTTTGAAATAATCTTTCATTTTTTGTGCATCTGCTTCAGGAACTTTCTTACAAGCTGCAACATTTCCTTTGAGTCCAGCAATATGTTGCTTGAAGCGATATATCCCTCCACTTATGGTTTTTCCGCAAAAGTTACAAATAACTTGCTTCTTAGATGCATCAAGTGGTGTGCCATATTCCCATCCAAAATCCATCTTCCCTGTGACTGACATCTCGAAATTTTGATAACTTCAAATGACTCTGTAGTTAAATTTGCAGCAAACTGAACACGAAGGCAAAGACAATTAACTGCAAAAACCGTCAATTACAGTTCCTAAAAACCCTAGCATATCAACACTAGCACACCAAAAAAATTCATCATCAATCATAACCACTACCAAGCAAATTTTCAAGACTTCCAAGCTATATTAGCACATCACAATTTGCACATCACGATTTGTACATAGCACATACTCGCACATCACAATTTACTGCACGCACAAAATTTCAATTTGGACATCACAATTTGCACTTCATATTAATCAATTAGAACATCATAGATAACAATTTGCACTTCATATTAATCAATTAGAACATCATAGATAACAATTTACACCTCACAATATTCAATTTCAATAAAAAAATCTAAACCAAGAAGACATTCTAGGTTGTTCAAGAGAAGGCCTAAGAAAATTCCATTCCGTTCTGTCAACTGCTCCATTAGCATATGCAGAAGTGCTTAAATTCTCCATGCCCATGAACTCCACTCAACTCGACTTCAAAAACTCTCGTATCAAGAGATTAGGACTTTGCTGAAAGTGTAAAACACCACTAAGCAAGAGACCCACCCAAAGCATGCACATTTTGAGGAGCAATTCATAACTCTAGGTACAGGGAAATCACGAGGATGCCCATCAGTTAGCGAGATAAACAGAAACAACAGAAGACGAGTCTATCCCAACAAACAACTAAGCCCCGAATAAGCACTAAAACAACAAATCGATGAAAATGCACACTTTGCATGCAAGAATAGATAAATAGGCGCTCAATTCGATAACACAGATCATGCAATTACGACAGATAACACAGATCCAATTACATAAATAGTCGCTCAATTCGATAACACAGATCATGCAATTCTTCTTCCACACATACATAAATAGGCGCTCAATTCTAGGTTTCTTCTTCTTCCACCTTATCCTGAAATCCGATAACACAGATCCAATTACCTCAATTCCACTCCATTATAGACGCTCAATTCACCAGATCATGCAATAATAAAAACAATACAATACAATAAGCCATAAGGAGGAGCAAAAAAAAAAAAAAAAACAGCAACAACAACACAAAATTAAACGTTTTTAAAATCCGAATGACGGTGATTGTTTACCTGGTCCACACGCAGCAACATTTCCCCATCAAATTATTCAAAATTCACATGCAGCAACATGGAAATATCAAAACGAAAACGCGATTGTTTACCTGGAATTAGTCCGAATGACGGTGGCGGAATCGCGGCGGAGGGCGGAGCTGAGGACGGCGGCAGTGCGGCGGAGGGCGGAGCTGAGGACGGCGGCAGACCGGCGGAGGGCGGCGGAGGGAACGCGGCGGCGGAATACGGGGGAGAGGGGGTTTGATTTTAGGTTTTTAAAATCTAAATTACCATTTTACCCATGCTTAAATAATTTAATCAAAATCATACCTAGGGTATTTTGGTAATTTTGTAAAAAAACCGATTCCGATTTAAATCGGCCGATTCCGATTCCGATTTAAATCGGTCGGAATCGGCCGAAAATCGCCGATTC
>JAURVB010004325.1:0-78727 GCA_033002965.1 Piper betle
ACCCTGTCTGTTTTATTTCAGAATTTTGATCGTAATTGTATTGATGTGTATTTTGAATTGCTTGTCATTCATGTAGTACCATGTTAGGATTTTTCGTATTTATTCATTCATGATGGATCGTATCTTCATCTTAAGACGCCGAGATTGGATCCACATGAGTTAGATTCGGGTTAGTTGACCTAACCGGGGCCTGTAACATGCCGGTTCGGTTCACGAGCGTGAACCGGATTTGGGGTGTTACATAACTAACTTATTCTTAGGTGATGCGGATCATACTAAAAAGTAAGGGTTATGGTTACCTATTCCACATACCTGTAAAGAAAAAATTGAAAGTAAAGACATCAACAAGTGCAAGGCATCATACCTGGACACTTGATCTTCACATGGACCCTTCATACAGTGTGAACCGTAAGTTCATCCATTCTTTATTACTCTACCACACACGCAACTATAACCAAATAAGTTTAGTGTACTTGGTATGCTCTAACATCAGTTCAAGGACTCTGAGGTTTACACCCTACAAATGATTGTTAGAATACCCCAAAGTTAACACACTGGACTACAATAATAATAATAATAATAAAATAATAAGGCACATGGATCGCATGCAACATAGGCTTCAAGGCATCCGTCAAAATCATGATACATCACATAGCCCCTTAGTTTCCAAATACATACACTCCACAAACCCAAAATATATGTCATATAACACATGAGCCGCAACACACATAACATCATGTATCATCCCCCGAGCCTCTCGATCGATGCCCTACGCCAACCACTGCCACAGATAATCACCTACATAATATAGGAAAACCATTAGTAATCAAACAAAGTTGATTACTAGTCTAAAAACAACTACCGATAAACAAAATTGATTGATGGGTGTCTCAACACCCACAAGAGATTACTGGAACACCAAGAAAGACCACAACACCACTCAACACACATTTAACTTGTGCTAGATATTCAAACATCGGCTACAACAAACCACAAGTTGAATCTTAAAATGACATGAAGCACTTGCACAAAAATATCATCGTCAACATGCCTAGAAATTCAATGTTAGGAGGGACTTATGAAGAGAGAAGGAAGCACACTGTAACACCCCAATTCTAGTTCACATAAGAATTGAATTAGAACTGTTACGATCGACTCGAGTCATATGTAAATCAGTTAATCTGCAAGACTTGAATAATAAACGAATCAAAACAACCCTCTTAGCATCTCGAGAATGGAAGACATTATTAATTATACATAAAAACACATCAAACATAGCTAAAAGCATGAAAGAAAACAACAACACACTGAGCACAAGTTTATGTAATATCTATCTGTCCTTCCACCAAGGCCGACCCGACTAACATAAACACAAGACCTACATATCTAACATAAAAAACGTCAGCAACGAATGTCACTAGTTTATAAAATAACTTATAGAAACTGGGCTTCTAGTGAGGAGTCATCATGCTACAGACTTAATAGCATTCCAAACTGTACTGGTGTTGTGACAATCTCAGTAATAACTGGTCCCACTCTCAAGGAAAAAGCACATAACCTAAGCCCTCTCCATACCTCTATATAACTCCTCACCTACAACACAAAGGCCTAGTACCCTCACCCAGTCGCTTTCAATACCCTTTAATACCACAATTCTACACATTCACTGTACACAATAGTACCCGTCTACTCCATGCCTCTCTGAGTATAAGGATATTCAAGACATAAAAATATCAGGATCCATCGGGAATGGAATAACCCTCTTACTAATCCAGAGTCCACTTTAACTTTTGTATGCGCCCACTCACGGTATATGCGAGGTCAAATTTACCAACTCTCATCTCACTAAAAACTCAATGAAAACTATATATAGGGCTGAGAAGGGAATCACATAAGTAGGCTTGAAGGCAACATAAAGTGGTGCTAAATTCAAAAATAACTTGGGGGATCTCATCCTCGAGAGTTATTAATCACAGAAGTAAAATATCTCTAAATGGCTTATATTAAGATAAAACAATCACTTAACACATCCTACGATTTGAAACCAAATCCACAATAGAGTAAGCGATAAATCTGAGAAGAGTTCTAATTGACTTGTGGTCCAAACTCAAAGTGCATCGACACATTTATGGTGAGCTCGGACTCCAGAACCTACTGCTTAATAAAAAACTGACAACTTTATATAATGCATGATCGTGGTGTTCACATCAACAATGACATCACAACAAAGGATCATGCAAAACAGATCCACAACTAAAGACCTAACACACAAAATGAGGCACATGCAAGCAATAAACAAATAAATAAAAGTCAAATAAATAAAAGAACAATACTAAAATAATAGTGGATAAGTAACATCAAGAAAAATAATAAATAATAAAGAACATTTTAAACGTACATAAAAATAAATATAGAAATAAATAATAAGTAATATATAAATAAAAAAATAATAAATAAATAAACTCAAAAATATATGGACGAATAATAAATATATAAAATAAATAAAACACTATTCATAAATAATGATGGTAATATAATTAACATTAAATAAATATGCGACTAAATGCGAGTAAATATTATCACATACACGAGTAAGTAAATTGCTAAATAAATAAATATGTAAATAATTTAATAAATAATCAATAACAATTAATCGCAAATAATATTAATATAAATATCAAATATACGAATATACGACTAACACGTATAAAGAATAATGTGAGCGAGCAAATAAATAAGAATTAATCAATTAATTAAATTAAATAAGATAAACATGAACAAAAATAATATCAACAAATAAATACATCATCAATAATAATAATAAATAATTATATAATCATTCATCATAATCAATAAATATATAAATAACAAGAAATGAATAATAATAAATAAATAAATAATAAATAAAGAAAAATACTCATAACTTCCAAACATACTAAATAATGTGAACATACATCTAAAATAATGTAGGGAGTATCAAATTATTGAAAACAGTCAAAATACAGATGAAAGTGGGCCGAAAACTAGTGAAAAAGGCAAACCAAGTTTACCCGAGCGAGTCGAACTAAGTCAAGCCGAGTCGACTCGGCCAAGTCAACTGTTGAACTAGATTGGGTTGGGTTGGGCTGGACTCAGTGGACACAGTCACAAACGGAAACACAGAAGTAGTCATGGGCAAGCGAGTGAACGGAACTCGGTGGACAAGAATTGGGTGGCAGACATGAACACGAGTAATCAGGTACCTAACGAGCCGGCGATGCCCATTGTAAGAAATTGTCGATAGTGGTAAGGCTCGGGTCTCCATTGGTCCCAATCAATAGAGGGACAGAGGTGATGGTGGTGGTGCCGACGGAGCTCGACCGCTATTGGCCAAAAAACGACTGGAAAACAGCTAGTAAGGTCGAAATTCATTGCCAAGTAGGTGGGGTGATCAGCGACGATTGGCAGGGCTAATCTCAAATTGTCGGCCTCAATGAAGGGAATTGATTTGGGTGGTTGGCCTCAAGGAGGAGGCTTGCTGGCACCGTAAAATGCACCGAAAGACGGAAGAGGCAATGGAAACCGATGATAAAAATATCATCACCGGCGGCGACTACAACAACTACAATGGCGATGACGGGTATGAGATGATAGCTAGCCGTGAGGTGGTCACAATTGTACCGGTCCAGTGGCCAGAGGAGGGCCAGAGACTCATCGACAGTGAGCTTAAGTTCTAGCGGCACTAAGGGTGGAAAATATTCTGAAAATATGGGAGAAAATCTCATAAAATCTGGTTGGCCAATGCTAAGGCTGACGTGGACGGTTCTGATCTTGCCACATGGTACGATTTGAATGCATGACAACTTGTAGGCCTAGTGGAAAGCTAGGATTGACGTTGATAAAAGTCAAAACTAACTCAAAGCCTAACTGAGAATCTATTGATGGAAATTGAGGTGAAGAAGCTAAATAGACCTCCAAAGCCTAAACCCGATCGAATAAAAATCTCAACTCAAATTAAGATGGGCCCACAGGAGTAATCTGGTAGTCCAAAATCCCTATAATGTATGCAAAAGAGGAACCCTAAAAACATCCAAATGGATACTAAATGCTTCAATAACCTAGATCTATCCCAAAAACACAGGGCTAATGCAAGTAAAAAAATCAGTATACCTCATGTTTTCGCTAATAACTCATGCTCTAATGTAGAATAACTAAAGAAATCATCTAAATATCGGGCACACTCAGCCTCTATAACATGCTCATATAGCCATCTAGGCCTCATATTCATGGTCTGAAAGCTGAACTAACTTGTACTGACTCAAGACTGACCCGAACCGAGCAAAGTAGAAAGCAGGTAAAACCCTAAACTAAAGCAAATTGGGCAAAGCAACAAGTAGGTAAAACCCTAACCCGAAGCTGGGCTTTTACACACACAAAGAAAAATTCTTCACACACACTTATTTACATATATAAGGGACTGAGTAGGGGCTTATATCGTACAAATTTTTAGATTTGAGTTTGAAAATGATCAAGGGATCTCAACCATGAAGTTTCATTAAACTATGGATGAAATCGTATAGACGGCCCGAAGTTAGTGGGATCCAGTAAAACTCCAACGACTTCGTCGAACAATTGTAAATTAAATATAAGATAGAACCAAGTAGAGGGTCAAGCAGAGGTTCCTATAGACCTGGATAAGTCATGCTCATCATCCTAACTTGGCGATCTCACCTTGCATATCTTAACAAGTGAAAAAGAAATCCTAATCACTGGCCGATCAAAACGGCATGCAAAATTAGATAAAGCCTCCATGCATGCACAACACCCTCATAGGTTTAATTAACTTACTTAATGACTTTTTAAACCTCATTAGGTAACTTTACTTAAAGTTTGAGATTTCAAGTACACTTAGTGTGAAAATCTCATACGTAGGGTTTTATCAAATAGACTTAAGTGGACAAATTTTTGGATTGGCCAAAATGTGTCCAAATGAACTAAAGTTTGGATCAATGGGCCTTGGCATCAATGGTCATACACAAAAATAGTCATCACCTGGCCTATGGGCGAACACCACAAACAAGGTCCATTAAGTCAAGGCTAAGGTACTGTGAATAGTGTTCCTGGGTTGCATAGTAATTTTCCTAAGGTTTGTTCGTGGACTTAGAGACTCCAAATTGGCTTGGGTAAATTGGCAGGTTAACCAACATCTTGGGCTTGAAACCTATAAAATGCTAGATCTAAATTGCAAGTATTTGCGCCTAAGTGGATTCGGAAATGGGAAGCATTTGTAGGACATTTCTAAAGCTGACTAGGCCTATAAGGGTTTGAGAATTTTTCAAGGAAATTTACCCATCCAAAGCTACAAAAATTTATAGTGATAATGTAACGATATAACGTAAGGTATAGGTAAAATTTGGGAAAATTTTACTACCAATCATCTCAAGTTTAGGATTTTGTAACCATAGTTAGGGACTAGATTTCACCCATCATTCCTGTTCATTACAAAATCTGAATTAACTAAGCACCCAAGTGATTTTTAACTTAGCCCAAAATTTATATTTTTCTAGTAGACACTTCTTAGGTCCTTATATGATTTTTGACAAATTTCATAAAATCCTTTATCAAGCTCAACAAGGCGTAAAATCTTAGAGTATGACATAACACATCAATAGCACAACAAGCACAAAATATAATTAGGGGTTCAAGCCGTTAATGATGTTATTTTAGCATGATATTTTAACGAAGGATAGCTAACATCATAATCTATAAACTTATAAAATATTGCATCCAACTACTACTTAAAACCAGAGTGTAAAAATTGGGAAAAGTGGTGGGCAGGCTACTGGATATAGTAAAGTTGTCGCCGTAGAAGAGTTGAATTTACAAAGGAAACTATATTTCTAGAAAAAATTCGATAGTCTCCCATATAAATTACGCCCTTGTGCTCGTACTTAAACTGGATTTTAAAATCCCTGCTAGTGCAAGGGCAATGCTGGAGTGCCTTTGGGCTGGACACAGTATTCACGCACCTGGGGTTTGGACCCTTGGCAGTAGGACGACCTTGAGAAAAGCACCATGGTTCCCGTAGTGGCTAGGACCAACTGTAAGCGTTCCAAAATACACAACAAATCATCTAGACCGGCAATGGATACGGTCCTAAGCGTAAATAGACTCAACTTAAATAAAAATTGAAAACAAGAATTAAGACAGCGTAATGTCCAACCAGGCAATGCCGAACATTGAAAGAGACTACATTAGTGGCTGCCACATAAGACACCATACATACACGTGCACAAGCACACATAACAAAAAGGGCTAGTAGGCAGCACGACCTGTGTAAAAACCTAACCATCACTAAAACCATTGGGTAGAAAGCCCAAATTTTACATAAACCCTTGCCTAAAGGCAACACACTTAAAAATATGTGAAGATATAAATTAATAAATAAGGAATACGAAACATCACATTCTGATACAAATCCTGTTTCCTCGAAATAAGGAGTCAACTTTCATATATTCCTAGAAACTATAAAAAATGAGCCTATCCTTCTTCCACAAATCTCGCACCATATACATCTACTCATGTCTATATAACCACCCATGTGAGGCACGTGAGTTGTTCCCTTTTTAACGACAGAAAACTAACACATGGGTATTGGAGTGTCACAAACTTTTGGGAGCTAAGTGGTGTGTAGGATGGGTGCTGTATCTTTTCATATTTCAACAAGGATGATGATTGAAATGAGAATAGAGTACCATGTCATATCTTTATTTATTTATTTATTTATTTATTTATTGTTATCATTATTATTATTTGAAACATGCCATCTCTTTAATTAACTATTAAGAATACTTGAGCAATAGGGAATATGAATAGTTGGATAGTAGTTTCTAAATTGAACATATAAGCTTTATTCAAGACCAATGAATTGATTCTTGAAGATATAAGCTTTAGAGTACCAAAGGGTGATGATATACTTTATAGCCCTAGTTGTAGAGCATGCGGCGGGCTCTCCTCCTACGCACCCACCGTCACAGAAAATCTAAACCTTCTATTTTACATCCAAAGGTGATTGCGTGGGTAGCTTTTACTCAATGGAGCAGTCATCCTATGAACCTAATACAGTTATTAATTCATTATTATTCATCATACCGTAAAATTAATTAGTTATTTTAATCTCATTGATGGAAGTTGGCTGTGCATTGCGTGCATGGGTTCCGTAGGCTCCAAAAATTCTTTTTTTTTAAAAAAAGAAGAACCTGCTTAATCAAATGGAACTAAAAAAATAAGATACCTATTAATCTTATATATCATGATTAATTAGACGCAATTTTTGTTGAGCCCTTTGGGCCCCTAACTAAACTCTATTACCACTTATTGGGCCTTTTAGCCCCTATCCAAGCTCCGAAACTACTGTTGGACTATTCGGGCCCCCAAAAGAGACTTTAAACAATCAAAGGAGCCTCACAATAGGTATCACGGGTCTCTCTTAATCTAAAAGCTAGCTTAAGAATTAAGACTTTCCTATTAGCCTATATACAAGTCACCAATAATCTTTACGACCGATGTAGGATAAACTCAACAATTTTAATCTTACTAGGTAAGATGTCGAATGTGTTGCCTATATTACAAATAGACTTTAATTTTTTAGTTAAACGAATTTTACAAATTTATTCTCTTTGAATAATGATAGATTACAATAATTTAATATCTTAAAGATATGTTTGGATTAAGTCTAACTTTCAAAATAGATACTAATTGAATGAAAATATAAATTAGAATAATTTGATCTTTTTTATTTTTATTATATTTTGATTGGTCAAAATTTTTATTTTTTAATTGGAGGCTAGTATTTAGTTCTCCTTTTATTAATAAGAGTAGAATATCAGTTATTTTTTATCTAATAATGCCTAAGCTTTTTTAACAAAAATTTAGTTACGAACACATACAACTATCAAAATAGATCCTCATTTTGACTCAATTAAAAGCCAAATTGACCCAAAAAGAAAATGGGTCAATGAACTTCAATTCAAAATTACTAGTAATTTTCGAAGGCATATAAACCCACCTATACCACATCACTCATCTCATATAAAAATATGAGACAATACTATTGATGCTCTCTCATACGTGCAAGATGTATTAATTATTAGATATAGATAATAATCTCATAGGCCTTCAATTTTTTGAGCATTTATAAATCAAACGCATAATTACATCTGCACCGTAATAGACGTGGGCGTTAAAGACACACCACACACTAAGGGAGTTCTTGTTGGGTTACTTATGATGCTATGAGAATTTAAGTCCATGGGTGTTCAATTCAAAATAACTAACTATTTTAGAAGACATAAGAACTCACGTATATACTCTGAACACCACCTATTTCATATAAAAATGTGGAGTAATAATATTAACACTCAGATCGAACTATGTAAATCTAAGCAATGTTAATGGAGCAAAAAGGTCGAACTATTTTTTGTTCTTAAATTTTCTTCAGTATTGTAACCACCACTAAATTACTTTTTGTTCTTATATACAATACAATCTCCCCTCAATTTGGAAGAAAATTAATAATCACTCCTCTGCTATCTTTTTTGTCTCATCTTATGCTTGTATTTTATCAATTATAACAAAATCCAAAATGATTATGCTTGTTAATTTGAAATTTTAACTAAAAAAATCATGCTACATCAGATTTAATTCTATCCATGTGGCCAATATATTCTTGGTTTGCTCTGTCCTAATTACTTAGGTAACAAATAACCATAAAAAAGATGGATAAATCATAAATAATAAAATTTTGAAAGATAAATATAACATTTAGATTAAACCGTAATTTTATTAGACAAGTATAAATTAAAACTAATGATGAGAGAAACATACAAAGTTCAGATCCAGGTAAGATACAAGAGGATAAAAATTATATTCTATTCAAATAAAATAAAATTTTCTTTTTTGTCTTCTCGATTCTTTAAAATATGATATTTATATATAAAATATATATTTTTTAATTTTACATTCTATTGACTAATTTTAAATGTATCAGGCATATTTGCCGGGCATATTGCCTGTGCGTGAATAAAAAGCAAGCCAACAGTTCGTGTTATGCTTTCCAAAATATAAAACGCAAATATAAAATTTTCTTTTCATTTTATATTTTATTGATAACTAAGTAAGATGTCGCCCCATGTTTGACTATAGTGAGAGTTTATGTATACAATTATATTCTCATTATTCTATCTAATTAGATATAAAATTAAATAAAATTGAATAATGAGAAAAAATATAATATATAATTAGAATATATAGATATAAAATAAAAAGAGGAGGAGGAGGCTGTGTTGCAGTGTTTCAGCAGTTGGATCAAATCCAACGGCTGAAACATGCCCCCAGTTCCCCCTTCTCTAGTCGTTGTATTTAATCCAACAGCCGGATAAAAAAAACTTTCTAGCGTCGCCGCTGCCGCCGACCGACGCGACGCCACCCCCTGCCCCGCCCATCGCCGCCCCGCCGGGGGCGGCGACGTAACCCTCGCGGTGACGGGCGGCGGATCTAGCCACCCTGCCTCTTCCCCTGCCGGCCCGCCGCCCCGCCGCTGGGCGACACCACCGCCACCCCGCCGCGAGACGCCCCCCGTCCCCACCTGCCACCTCGCCGCGCGACGCCCCCCCTCGGCCCCGCCCGCCACCCCGCCGCGCCCCCTCGGCCTCCGCCCGCCACCCCGCCGCGCCCCCTCGGCCTCCGCCCGCCACCCCGCTGCGCCGCGCCCCCAGTCCCCTGTCGCCGCCCCCCCCCCCCCGGCCGTCGCCGTGGCCGGGCACCCTTCCCGCCCCTCCGCCGTCGCTGCTGCGACGGCGCCCGCGACCCTTTTTTATCTTGGCCGTTGGATGCTAATCCAACGGCCAAGATCAAACTCCAGCATAGCCAAGATGGCTGTGCTGGAGTACAGGAAAAATTTTTCCAAATAAAAATACCTTTCCCCATAACCGGCTAGCATCAACTTCTAACTTCCATGTGAGATCCCTCAACTTAGTCCCACATCTAATACCTACTGGGAGAAGATCCTGTTTATAAGTGGGAATGGACTATAGATCTTTAACTTCCGGGGTACCCATTTTAAAGAAATGACTTAGCCCATTACGTTGCACTTTGGGCCGGGTCGTTACAAATGGTATCAGAGCCAGGTTGGTTCCATGTTAGATGGTGGGCTGGATTAGAAACGTTGGCTACGCTGCCGGTAACGGGCCAGAAAGGTCATGGGCTGGGGCTAGCAACGGGCTAAAAATAGGCATTTCGGGGACAAAATTCCCTAAGGTGGGTGGATTGTGAGATCCCTCAACTTAGTCCCACATCTAATACCTACTGGGAGAAGATCCTGTTTATAAGTGGGAATGGACTAGAGATCTTTAACTTTCGGGGTACCCATTTTAAAGAAATGACTTAGCCCATTACATTGCACTTTGGGCTAGGTCGTTACAAATGGTATCAGAGCCGACCTGGTTGTTAGATGGTGGGATGGACTAGGGACGTTGGCTAGGCTGCCGGTCACGGGCCAGAAGGACGTGGGTTGGGGCTAGCAACGAGCCAAGAATAGGCATTTCGGGGACGAAATTTCCTAAGGTGGGTGGATTGTGAGATCCCTCAACTTAGTCCCACATCTAATACCTACTGGGAGAAGATCCTGTTTATAAGTGGGAATGGACTATAGATTTTTAACTTCCGGAGTACCCATTTTAAAGAAATGACTTAGCCCATTACGTTGCACTTTGGGCTGGGTCGTTACATTCCAACTAATAATAATCTATTTAATTATTGGGAAAATAAATATAATAAAAAATTAAATAATTATAATTTATTTTTTCATTCAAATACAATATATCTTTGAAGTAAATCAAAGTTTATATCTAAGATATTAAATTATTATATTCTATCTCAATATTTAATAAGAGCTTATTTATAAAATTGAAATTGAGTTTAATGAGAATATAATTTTATACATAAACTCTCATTAAATAATGAGATAAAATATAATAATTTAATATTTTAGATATAAATTTTGATTTATTTTAAAGATATATTCTATTTGAATGAAAAAATTAATTATAATTATTTATTTATTTTATTATATTTGTTTTCCCGACAATTAGATAGATTATTATTAGTTAGAAATTAAAAATTGAGGTTAGCTGGCTATTGGGAAAAATATTTTTATTTTTATTTTTAAGAAAATGAGGTTAACAAAATTAAAAATTCAAATTCATAACCTTCTACAGGAGGTGTTTTTATTATATTATTTATACTTTTTCTTATATTTTTATTAGTTAATTTTCCTACTTTTAATTTCAAGTGAATATTAAGTTTCCGTTTTAAAAATAAGAATAAAATTTAAAATTTATCTGTATAGGGTCATTGTTAATTAATATACTCTGAACGTGATATTGCAAATAGTTAAAAAAAAGGAACCCAACATTGGATATTTTTTTGTTTTTTCTTCCATAATTTTTGTTTGGGACATTGGATATTTGAATATGGGCTTAGCCGATGGAGTATCAAGCACAGGGGGGTCATTCCTCCGACGATTGCTGTTCTCCTAAACAGGCGTCCTCTTCCTGGTGTCGGGCATCCTCCTCCTCTTCATCAACTCTCGGCGATATATTTTGATATCCATTTGAGAAATTTCTTATTTTGATTGTTTAGTCTGATATACACCATGGTATGCCCATTGTGAAAGTTAATGGCCTTAGGAAAAAAATAATAAAGTCTCTGTGCAACCCACAAGATATCCTGCAATTCATCATCATTCATGTAGATTGCCCATTTATTTAAGTTCAGTTATTTACTTTACACTGTGCAAAACATCCTGCTTCGTGTGGCATGTCAACCATTTTAGCCTTATGCAGAAAGATAGAATGCAAGTGGTTGAGTGATGGATGGTATATCAACCTGTACTAGAAGTCAGGATTTGTGCAGGTAAATGACAGGGTACAACTGTTAGGAAGTAACATTGATCATATGTTTTACCAAGTAATACATGCTCAAATAAGTTTCATAACTTCATTCAGCTTGTAATAATAATTAGTACATCATCTATACCATGGAAAATGCCTTACTCGAATTGTATCTAGTAATGTAATTGAATAGATAGGAAGAAGCTAAAAAGCTTCACCATTTTTCATAGAAATAGGAATGGACTCTGCTTGCAGATGTCTGCTCTCTGCTTTTTGATAGGAAATTTAGGTATATTTTGATGTAATGCTTTTACCACTAAGAAGGATTTTAACTTACCAATTTAGGAGTTTTCAGATGATAGATGAGGACAGGCGATGGCCCAATGGTTAAGCTGAAAACAGCGTATGCACAGGCATGATTCATCTTGAACCTCATCAGACAGATTCAATTTCTTCCTTATATCTTCCTGCTCAGGTTGTAGGAATTTCTTGCAAGTCTGCAACATGTGGCCCTCCACTCCACAGAAGAAACAAAATTTTCTTCTGCCTACCTGCACAAAACTTTTTATGGCAGCCAACCTCTGTGCAAAATAAGATGTCATGCTTTCAAAACTTCTAGTCTGCTGAGATGGTGATTCAGGATTGAGACTACACAATGAAAAGCCTTGGTCATGTACTGTAGATTGGTGCTCACTTTCTTTAGCAATCTGCTTGTTGGTATGACACTGCGCCTGAATGGAAGTAGTTATCTCATCCATGATTACTTCAGTTATAAGGTTCTTCTGCTTCCAGTTTGTGCTGCAAATTTGCCCGGCGAAGTTCTCAAAGCCACCAGAAGCACAGGCCGCAGCTTGGTTTTTGTCGATTGGCACAAAGTATCCTTTACCCTTTTCTTCTGTATGGCATTTAACCAAATTTCCATCTAGAGAAAGCTCCCCGTCGGGTTCAACTTTCAAATTCCCATGTGTTAAAGTTGATAACCAATTTACGAATGAAGATAGTTGTGTTTTCACCTTCTTGTTTTCTGATACACATTCTAGTTCGCCGCTGAATGGTCTTTTTCTTGCTAAAGTTGGTTCTTCATTGCTGTCATCCTCATTAGTGTCGGCTTTCCTCTTTGAACTACTCGGCTGACATTCGGTTTCCACTGCAGCCTTCTCACCTCTCTGAGAAGTTCCAATCTCCATTTCTCCTCTGGGCACCTTTTCATTGCTCTGAGAGGTTTTTAGCTCCATCCCTCCTCTGAGGACTTTTTCATCAAAATTTCTACACTCCATCTCTCCTCTGAGCACCTTTTCATTTCTCTGGGATTTTCTAAGAATGATTTTATCTTTAGATAAAAATTCGATATTATCAAGAAAACAAATACTTGTTGCTGGGGGTGTACTCTGCGTATTGTTTTCGTGCTTCGTGGAATCCAGTGCTGGCTTTTCCTTAAAATTCTGCTCTTTTATTGCTGGTGTATCAGAGGAAGGACCATGTAAAGAAACCTTTACCTGAACATTATGGTCATTCACTTGATTAAATTCTTCATAGCAGATGTCATTGTTGAGCGCCACTGAACTACTGCACACTTCCTTTTTCTTTAGCACATCAGTGGCCCTACAATCATCCAAGCCTGCCAGTTTGGAAACAAATTATCACAGTTGGTGAATAGAACGCATTTGCAATAAGCATACTGCTGAATTTCACATACCTGGATTGGAGGATGAAGTCTTACATGAAGGTTCCAACTCCCAAATGCCTTTCTTCTTTACCATCTTCTTCGAAGAAATGCCAGGTACACCATCAACTTGGGAACCTACAGCTACTGATTTTGCATCTCCTGCATAATAATGTTTAGAACTGGTTACCCGTTCTACAAAATTTGTATGTGTCATAAGGCTGAATTTGAATATCTGAGCATCTCAGCCAAAATAATTAAAGATTAACAGGTGCTCCTTTTCTGCTTGTAAAAGTAAAGTAAAATAGGAGGCAGGCTGCTATAAATCCTTAACTGACCTTGTAACTGTTGGTCCACCTCATTCAGGGAGGTATGAGCTGGGGGATCATCTGTGCCATGAACTTGGATATCCAGAACACGTTCAGATTGCTTTTCAGTCACAATATCAGCGTCAATACTCCGTTCAAGAGCTTTCAACAAATTCACATTTCTTTCTTGAGGTAGAACCGTCAAATTAGCTTTTTCTGCACTCCACAGGACGGCAGTTGTGGCAGTGGATATGTTGCAGTCTGATGAATATTTGATTCTTAATCCCGTCTCCGGCGACCAAACAAGCTCAGAGAGGGATTGCTAGTCATGGAGATAACCTTATTTATGCTTGTATTTGCATTTGCGCCTGCACCATTATCTGTGTTCATCTGGTGTTCGCCACAAGAATCAGAAGCTTCGCCAAAATCATCCATTCCCATTACACGTTTAGACTCTTCATTGAACGGCTTCCTGTATGATGTTTTTTTGTTAATTCAGTTGATCGCTTCACTATCGAATAACTTGCAGCAATGATTTTATTTTTCAGATGAACATATTTCTGACATGAACCAAGTGCTACCCACAAAATATCATCTTGTGATATGAAGTCCCAAGTTAATAAACGTTGAACTGTACAGCAAAGCGGGGAGCTTAATGATGAGTTAGAGTAGAGGCAAGAATCTGGGTTCCATTAAAAGGTAAAGACTTGGCCTATCATTTGCTGATATCCAGTAGAAAAGTAAGTGGATTTCACAGTTATGTTATTGCTGCCTATATAAAAAATTTTGCCCTAAAAAAGCTTCAAAATTTTCGATAATTACTGAGACAGGAACTCTTGAAGTTCCATCTAATTAAGAGCCCAAGAATAGAGCAACCCATGGTAGAAAATCAGAGAGCAAGGGGGATTGCTTTGGGAAGAAAGGGGGTCTTAAAGGATTGGAGAATAGCAGTATATACATCTCATATTTTGAAGCACTAGCTACAATATATGACAAAACAAAGCAATTTCTTGCATCCAAATATTCCTTAAACTTCTCAGAAGAGGATCCAACTAATTAAGAAATCCAGGAAGGCAATTAACTCTTGCTGTAAAAACGCAGGGGCAGCTTAGCAGAAAGGCAGTAGCTACATGTTACTAAGATGTAAATGAGCCAAATCAGAAAACTAAGCAAATTCATGCATTTTAAATTCAGATCTCTAGCTTCTCAGAAGAAAAAAACCCGTCATAATTATCAAGGAACGAACAAGACTAGAAAGCATAGCTACCAAGCAAACCATTCCTACCAATATATAATAACCAAATAAAAGTCCTCAGACAAAAATCAAAATCCTTAGACAAAGAGCAGCACACACATGCATGGAGGAAAGAAATCTTGGTAATGAACAGAAACGACTTATATTTAATCTGAAGATGAAATCTTGGCAACATACTCACCATACACAGCAAGCTCCACTCTGAAAGCCCTCCAACCTGCCCAACTTGAAGAGCTCATGTCACAAGCTCAAGTTAAAATACTTGCCTTTCGGTTAAAAGTGACTATCTTGTCGTGCCCCGATTTGGACAACATTTGTCAAAAACAGACAGTGCCGCTTGCAAAAAAACCATAAACAGTGCCAAATAACAGGTATGTCTTTCCTACTGGAATCTAGCCGAAATTAATCTGGTGTTCATGACCTGTTGAGCTCAAACTCCAGCTACTAAATAACTGTTTTCTCAAGGTGATGCACGTACGTGTGCTTTTACCCACCATAAATATCATTCCTGGCTTGCTTTCAATTTGGGTTTCCGAGTCTAAAGCTTTCACAGTGACTCAGAATTTTTGTTTCAGATGTGGAAACTGATGAAATTTCGTTTTCTTTTGGGCTGTTGGTATTTTCTTGGTCAGCGCTCCACTGTCTCCTTCTGATTATATATATTTATATATAGTAACTAAGCAAGTTCGGTAATCCGCGGCCTCCTTTAAAAGAGGCTCTAGTTTTTTTCTCATAGGCCATCGTTAAATAATAAAAAGTTTGAATTATAAATTTTGGAGTTAAAATATAAAGATTTGATTTTTTTATCATATTTTAATTAAATGAATCTCTTACTTTTTATTTGTGCGCAATTATTTATTTGCCAATTATTATTACTAGATAGGCTAGACAAGATATTCTATTTTTTATAAATAAAATTTTATTTGTTAATAAGTTCTTGATAATGATTGTAATGATTTTAATTGAATTAGACTCAGATTTTTTTATTTTAATAATAAACTCTAATTAAATGAAAAAATTATCTATAATAATTTGATTTTATTTTTTTAGTTTTTTGTATTTTGATTAGTCAATTCTTGTACTTTTCATTAGAGCCTATTTATTAATACTACTTTTACTAATAAAAATAAATAATAATTAATGTAATTCACTTTTTTAATAAGAGTTAATTACTAATTAAGATGCCCTGTCATGGGCGACCTATGTCTACGATAAATTCTAATTTTATTGATAGTCTTTAATTGAATGGGGAGATAAATTCTAATTATTTAATTTATTTTTTATTATTAAATATTTTGATTTGGTAAATATTCTACTTTTCATTAGAAATTGATTTTTAATACCTTTGTTATTAATAAGAATTAATATGTTTCTTTAATAATCAACAAATTTTATTAATTCCATATTGTTGTTTGATGGATTGATTGATAGGGGACTATGCACTGGATCGGTATGATGGGTAAGTGTGAGTTATGTACCTTAGAATTTAAATGTAGCTCTAATTTAATTATGATAATGTGTGGATTCATGATGAATAACCAACTTTGTTGTTAAAGCTCAAGGGACAAAAGTTGTCGACACATTGAAAGTGTAATATTTGTTTTAGTGGATTATGATCTTGTGATGCGAGTTGCTGCCCTCCTAGGGATTAAGTTTCAGTTTTTTTGTTGGTGTGGTGGGACATAGATGAGTTGATAATTGATGGTGCATGAATGTATATAATTGTTGATGAGACATTTATTTTAAATTTTGTTTTCTCTTTTTAAATGATTTTATTAATTAACAAATTAATTTGATAAACAAGTGATAAAGCACGTTAAAGAAGTGGGCAAGTAGTTCAAGTTAGCTCACGAGTAAAATATATTAGTCTAATTTAATTTGAATTCTGCTCATTGTATTAGAGATTGACAAATTCTTGGTTTGAAATTAGCATTTTGATGAATTATGACTTATGAGGTGAGTTTGAGCGCTTGAGGGTTTGGCATAGCATCACTCGAACCTCAAGCTTTAAGCGTTTGGGCTTTGATTAAATATGTTAAGTTTACTTTAAATTTTTTATTTAATAAAAAAAATAACAAATTAAAAAAATTAACTGAGTTTTTTTATTTAATATCTTATTACCAATAGTTAATATACGATTAGATCTTGGCTCTTAGTACAATACCTATATGTTAACACTCCAAATCCGATTCATTCTCAAATTAGATTAGAATTATTATAGTAGATTGAACCAATTCTTACTTCGATTAAGTTAGTCGACTCAAACTTTACGCAAAAGGGATTTAGACATGTCTCAAGATGAAGAACAATACAATGCACAACTAATGCAAGAATGAGATGCACACCCTAGTAGAATGCAACGTGAATGACTTGAAAATAATCACACCCAAAATAATTAAATTACAAAAAAATATATTAAATATTCTAAAATAAAATGGGCAAAGTTTTTCTTAAAAGTGCAATAATGAGCTAACCTGTTTAATAAGATATAGTATCACAACAAACATTATGAGGTTTTCAGAAGACAATAAGATCATTAACTGCAAACTACAAGTTATAAGCTAGAGTCTTAGCCCATTTGCTCATCACATCCATCATTACTACTAAACAGTCTTAAAATGTCTCGGACATCTCGAGGTAAAGCAGGACCACTATACTATAAGTCTAATAATTGAAGTAAATAATAACATTACCACCATGATACAAAATACATCACAACGAAACATTACGTACCAAGGAGAACAACACAACACCAGTCATGTGTGTGCACATAGAAGCCATTGCTCCTCTTCCAAGGCTGACATATCCCACTTTTATTCTTCACCTGCATAGATAATAGAAAACAATCAGGAATAATTAAATATCAAACTGGTAAATTAGAGCTATCATGTAAAACAAACAATCATATAATTTTAACTAAATGCTCAAAGGGCAATTACTGAAAAGCCATCGTGTTACAGACTAGAAGGCATCTTGAACTGACTTGTGTTGTGCCACTCTCAGCTATATCATAAAAGTTCCACTCTTGAGAAAACCAGTACCCTAAGCCCTCTTTAAACCTTTATATTTCTCTTGGTCCAGGGCTCAAATGTTGAGCACTTTCAAGCAATCACCTTAAGTACTTATTGATACCACAAGTTTAGACATACACTGTACACAATAATACCTGCCTACTTCACGTCTCTCTGGGTATGAAGAAGCTCAAGACGTAGAGTTATTAGGATATTTTGAGAATGGAACAACTGTTTCACCAATCCACAGCCTACTGTGACTTACACATGCGCCCTCTCATGGTTTGTGCAAGTAGGTTTCTTCATCTCTCGGCTCATAAAAGAATCTGACAAAATTATATTCATAAAGTTGGGAAGGGGATTATGTAAATAGGTCCAAAGGCAACTTGAGGTGTATGTAAATTTTTGAAAATAACACAATGGATCTCATCTTTGAATGTTCTTAATCGTGAAAGAATGATGCGTTTAAATGACTAGTGTTATATGAGATCTGATAAAACAACTACTTAACATGTCTTTGTAAATCAAAACATCGATGGAGTAGAGACACAAATCAGATAAGCGAGTCCTAATGGACCTGGTAGAAGCTCCAAGTAGGGTCTCACGTCTAGACGGTGATCCCCTACTCTATATTAGCACAAAGAAGGCTACTCATTAATGCCCATGGTGTCTATATGATAAATAAATTAGATGTATGAGTGAATGAGATGATCACAATCCCATAGGACAAGATAAAACCATGGATGAGACTAAATAAACACACCAAATTATATGACAACACACAAGAACTACGCCAGAACAAAATAATAACGAGATGGACAATTCCACATAAAAAAGAATTAATAGAGAAGAAATAGACTAACCATTTAGTGAGATTAATAGTAATTAAGGCATGATGAGAGCAATCCAACTCCACAATCAATAATCTATATGACGACATGGTGAAAATGAATGAGGATCATCTATTGCACATGCCAAGGAGACATGAGATACGATATTACTTTAATAATTCTTTACCATGTGAACAATGATAGAAGTGGACCTATTAGTTATTTAGAAGTCAAGTAAACAATACGATGGGATAAAGAACCTAGAAATCCTACAAATTAATATGAGTCACACTCACATTTAACGTTTATTAGTGATAACTTCTAGATGTGAGACATGAGTCATTAGTAACTTACTAACAACATATTCATGACAAGTTTTTCAACACTTACTCCTCAAATGATTTTAAACACGGCTCAAAGCTTAATTACATTCAAGTTATTAAACAATACCAATATGAGTTAAGTTTCTAACAAGTGATAAATGAGGGTTCTAAATTAACCAATCAATTTCCACTTCAAAAAAATAATTACTTCCCTATCAAGACAACCTTGTTCAATAATTTTACAGCTCATCACAAATCATCAACAATCAATAAGCAACTTCATCGTTGAGTTCTAAAATTAACACATTCAACAAATCACAACTCATGTGCAATGCTAATGATCGACAATAGAATGAAACTAAAATGAGATGGAGAGGGGAAGGGGCAACTCATGGTAGCTCAAGGATACCATGGAGAATGACGGCTGAAGGAAGGGGTAGAGGTGGTAGTGGGGGCTTGTTTATTATCAATTAGATATAAAGTGAGTTCTAAGAGCTTCTAAAATCTGTCTATGGGCTAAATAGGCATGCCGAATAAGTCGTGGACGTGAGTCAAATAAAATGGATATAACAAAGTTTTTAATTTTATGGCTGAAGATGAAGAAGAAGCTGAGATGAAGAAGAATCGGAAGATGATGAACTTCAAACAATGTTGAAAGAATTGTACCATGAGTCAATTAAGATTGCCAAGAACAACAAGGAATTGGCTAAGACCTTGTGTTCAAAAAGAAGAATTGGAGCACAAGGTGGTAAGGCTTGAGCAAAAGTGCAAGGATGCCACAACAATTAACAAGGACCTTGAACTAGTAGTAAAAGAGGATAATGAATTACACAAGCTACTTGGTGGACAAAAAAAACTTTTAAGCACGTTGATGAAACAAAAAATATCCTTTTTGCAAACTCGGACTTGGTGGAGAAAGATGTAAAAGTAAATTTAACAATTCTTTTTGTTGAACCATTTGCTTCAAATGATTGTGTAGGAAAGGTGGAACAATTAAAAGTGTTGCGTCCGCCAAATGACATATTCTAAAAACTACCAACCCATTCAAAACCCTAACTAATGTGTCCTACTGTGATCAGCGACCTAAATCTAATTCTACGATCCAATCGAAAAAATGAACAAATGTGTACTCTTGTATATATTGATAACCTAATCTTCTGTTGCGTATCTAACCCGATCATAATATACTTCGGATATACATATACCACGTTCATAGACGTACACATGGTCGGCCTTAATCCTGTATACGTGTTTTGAATGCTAACCCAACTCGGAGAAATTGTCGAACCGACCAGTTGTCAATTATAAAACCCTGACTCGGGTCATGGGTTTTATACCCTAAGATGTATGGCTTGGATAAGAGTTGTGGGTTCAATGCCTCTCGCGAGCCGTTTGTGTAAAGTTGGTGTTGTGTTATGAGTTGGTGCGGGGGTTGTGTGTACGGGCTTAGGGGATTGCTTTTATTTTTTAAAAAAGCTAATATATGATAATGGTCTTATATATTCGTTTAACTAATTAACTTAGAAATAAGCTCCCAAAGTATAAATGTGAATGAAATAAGAATCTGCAACCAGCAATCTTGATAGGAATTGGACCTCGAAGACCACCCAATAGTGGATCTCTCTGTATGTGAATTTATAAACCCAAGATACCCAACATCGCAATTTATATATTTTATATTTGATCACTTTGAATGGTGTAGTTGGGAAGTGGTCCAACAAGTAAAGAACTTTAGACAAAGCATGTAAGCTTGATATTATATATTATCATCTACCTCCACTTACTCCAATAAACTTGCATGTGGCTGGGGTTTGGATTCTAGACCAAGCATGACAATGCTAAGATTATGAGCATCCATATAATAAGAAACAATTTGAATTTTCTTTGCAAAAATATAAATGAAGGTAGATATTGTTTAAGCTATCAAATCGATTATTAAAGTTAAATTATTTATTTGTCAAATTAATCAAGTAACTACAAGCCTAAAGGGCCATGCTGGCTTGGTTCGGCCCACTTGACATCTCTAATCCTGCCTGTTCGCAACCATGCCACAGCAGTCGGATTTGGCTGTAATAGCCGGATTCCTATGGCGGGGTCCAGAACGGAGGTTGAAATGGAGAAAATTGTAAACATAATTGCATCCAAACAAATTAAAGTATTTGGGGTGGATTGCGAGTCACTCTCTTAACTGTTAGTGGCGGTCCTCCTGGTCTCTTAATTGGTTACAGCGGCTTTCAAGCCGAGTAAAATCAAAAATTTTGAACCTTCTTGTGTAAAATTTTTACTGTATCGAGACTGCCTTATCGTACAGACATCAATAAGAAAACTAAAAAATCTACGTCTTTTCTATTCGATATCTGCAAATGAGCACATGAGAGTGCGTATTTTGTTTTTAAATTGAATCCACTAGCCTCTTCATAAACTCATTAAGCCTTCCTATTTTACGGGCCAGTTGGGAAGTTTGTTACGTTCTGATTTTATATCACGAAATGATATATTTTGCGGTACAAAAAATTCTACTTTTACCCACGTTAAAACGTAGAGCATATTTAAAATTATCGTGGGTTATACTATTATGCTGTGGATGAAAGTCTAGCTCATAAAAAAATCTTGAAAATCATATAAAAACTTCTACAAAGTATATGTACTCCATAATAATATAATTATAGCATCATGGATATATATATATTTAAGATATTGTGTCACGGTGTTTAAAATTATACCGTGGACTTTATTTTCTCCCACATTAGTATAGTCCACGCCAATCTTAAATATGTTCCGCAGTTTATATTGGGCAAAATAATATTTTTTTGTAGTATTGGGGAGCACTTAGTAAGCATAAAAAAAATGTATTCATATGAAAAATATAACCGTTCCTGCAATTTCTTGTCATTTTATTCAGTAGGGACGCAATTCTCATTTTAATTGTCAACTACTAAATTTAGAATAAAACATAGAACAATTAGCACGTAAATGATGTTAAAATTTACAAGGAACACAAAAGCATTAAAATATCTCTTTTTATAAAAATTATTTCCGTTAATATCTTTTTATAAAAAGATTTCAATTTCACCCTTTTACCTATTTAAAATTTCACTGTGGGTCAATGATGTTTTTGGGAGCTAATTGTCAATTTTAGTAAATAAAAGTACATAATTATTTCCATTAGACAACATAGAGCTAACTCTATAACTATAATAATATCACTTAACTATTAGAAAATCACTAAGGTTATGAATTTCATCACTAGAAAATATTATTAGCTCTTAATATTTTGATTTTGACTAATATATGTCTTCATTAATCAAGGTCTAATTTTCTCAAATATCAATTTTAGGGCTCTTCTTTAATATTAACTAATTACAGGCAATTGCATTCCTATTTTCGGGAAATCTAAGCGGAAGGACGGTTTGATTCTAGATCTCTCCGTCATAAGCCATGTACCTTATATTGCAAAGTCAATTCTCAATGTTCCCGATGTGGAACTGGCCCAGGACACGAATGTTCCATCATATATTTCTAACACATTTCCACTTCAATCTTGTCAACATATATCAAAGAAATTTTTACCAAAAAAATAAAAGGGGTAAAAGTTTTTGATAATATGGGACTGAAAATATATGGTAAAATTATTATAATGACAAAAATACTCTCCCACTTGAAATTTTTTTTATAAAAATAACCTGTAGTTGCCGCGAGCCAATGGCCCTACCCCAAGTTTGATCTAGTCACCGAAAACCAAATTTAGCTTGTCTCCGTCCTCTTTTAATTTTTTTTAATATTTAGTCACAATTGGGTTGGGGGTAGCTAGTGGCATAGGGCAACTAGATTTGGCGTGGCTTATTACCCCTCTATATAAAAAAATTTTTTTTTTGAGAGGCAAACTGAGGCCGGATTTGGCCCCCTTATGGCAAGGGTGGTTCGATTTTGCCGTCTTATATAAAATAAGTTTTTCATTTTATTTATTTTCATTTTGGTTGAATTTATTTAAATTTACAATTAAAGGTATTTTAGGTAATTAATAACACTTCCTTTTTCTAATAAATTTTAGGTATTAGAAATATTATCCCTTTTCTAGTAAGAAGCTCTATATATCAATTTTTTTGCTCACAAACTTTGATGTAATTGTTATAATAGCGACTTTAATTGAGCATGCATTCCTCATCCATCACAACGTTTCTACTTGAATTGAAAAAATTGGTCGATTCCACTCGGAATTGGCCAATTTAAATTGGATCGTAACATATCCGATCCGAAAAAATAGTTGAATCTGTTAGTTTAAAAAATGGTCGTCGAATCAGCCAATTTGTATCGATTCAAACTGATTCACAGCCAATTTTAAATCGGCATAAATCGAAGAAAATAGGGTTTTTACGGGTAAATGACAAAAATAACGTATGTATCTTAATGAATAAATTATTTATACATAAGTATAGGTGAAATTAAAATTTTAAAAACTTAAAATCCTTGAACCTTAGCTCTTCCCTCTACCTGTCTGCCACGGCCCTCCCTCAGCCGCCGACACTTTGCCTCCGGCCTTGCCCCTCCCTCCGCCGCTGCCCCCGGTGGTGAGGTTCACCTTCAAGGAGATCAAGGCTGAGGATTAAAATTTTAAAAACCTAAAATCCTTGTACCACAGCCCTTCTTTTTGCCTGTCCGCCACCGTCCCTTCTACCTCGGCCCTCCCTCAGCCGCTGACACTTTGCCTCCGGCCTCGCCCCTCCCTCCGCCGCCACCCCCGGTGGTGAGGTTCACCTTCAAGGAGATCAAGGCGTTTTATGGATGGTTCAGAGGTGGCGGTGAAAAGGTTCAAGAACTGCTCTGCCGCCGGCGATGCAAGCTTAACACATGAAGTGGAGGTCATTGCCAGCGTTCGTCATGTCAATCTGCTGGCTCTAAGGGGTTATTGCATCGCCGCCACCCCTTACGAAGGTCATCAGAGGATCATTGTCTGCGACCTGTTGCGCAATGGGAGTTTGCATGATCACCTTTTTGCGTCCCCGGGGATGACGCTCAGTTGGCCTCTTCGTCAGAGAATCGCCATCGGGATGGCCAAAGGTTTGGCCTACTTGCCTTAGGCGCGCAACCTCCTATAATCCATAGAGATATTAAGCCAGCAACATACTTTTGGACTTGAATTTTGAGCCAAAAGTTGCAGATTTTGGATTGGCAAAGTTCTCTCCAGAGGGAGTGACACATTTGAGTACTAGAGTGGCAGGGACGATGGGGACCGAGAAGAGCGATGTTTACAGCTTTGGGGTCGTGCTTCTCGAGCTGTTGAGTGGTAGGAAGGCTCTTGTTCCTGGACGCGGGGGGCAGACTTGGTAGTGTGACGGACTGGGCTTGGTCGTTGGTGAGGAAAGGGAGAGCATTGGATGTGATTGAGGAGGGCATGCCGGAGACAGGTTCTGAATAAGTAATGGAGAAGTATGTGATGGTGGTCGTGCTCTCTTCTCATCCCCAATTGCATGCTAGGCCTACAATGGATCAAATTGTGAAGATACTGGAAACAGAGTTGCAGGTGCCATCAATTCCTGATCGCCCAATTTCCTCGGCATCAAACATGGACGACATTGAGAAATCTGTAAGTAGTGGTTCTGGTCATCTGTCTAGTGCAGCTGGGTACCAGCCATTTACATATGATCCCGAGAATCCAAGTACAGACTCCATGGAGAGAAAAGGAAACTGACATTTAGAAGGAATCTTCTAATTACATTAATTGCTAAATGATCATAATTTGCATTTCCTGCGGGTAGAGATGGATTTGATGTAAGATTTTCCCACTTATTTATATTATTTGATTCATTCTTTTGTGTCGATTTACATATATATAATTTTTATAGTTTTCCTGGTAAAAAAATGTATATTCTTGCTCCAACCTTATTTTTAATCGAGAGTTTGATCTTTGTCTTATTTTACTGCAGTGGAAGTTTGATGAATGCTAGGTTAAATCAGATACCTTTCTATTTTGTTCTCACGTTTTTGTTGTTCCTGTAACCTCAAGTCTATAACTTAAGTGTGAGGTTTTTGAACACTTCATCATTACTACAATTCTTCTATTGTTGGTACAGTGTCAACCTCGGTGGTTATTAGTTAGTCAGCTCAGCTTTCCTTTGGAATTTCCAGTCTCAAGTTATTAAAGTGCAGTTATGTTCTGAAAACTTCCTGTTGTGATTTGCATTAGATTGTATACCACATGCGTATATTTTCTTTCCTTGGCAGTATTAAGTATTGTTAGGCTCCAACCATTGGTGTGCAAAGATTAATGAAATATCCATATATAATTGTGAATTATGCGAGGTGCACATGCCTGTGGATGTTCTTGGCTATCTTTTTAGCTTCATCAATTACTTTTGGTGCTTGTTTGTTTGGTCTTGGCTGTTGATTATTCAAGAAAAAATAGTATACTTGATAGACCAAGTGTAAAACTGCCATGTAGAGATGAAACGAGGAAAATACCTTTACTCTGATGAATGCTTCTTTTCAGAATTCTCATCTTTTATGTATGAATTCTTTTAAGAATTGAAGTAAATAAGGTATGATTTTTTTCTATGGAGGATGGTTTCTTTGGTACTAATTTTTACAAAAGTGACAGGACATTGAAAACTACACCAGATGAAGGAACAACCAATGCTAATATGTCAAACAATACAACTGCAATTGAATCATGTTCTACTACGTCTGCTGGTTTTTCTTTGCCTCCACTTCCTGATGAACTTAAGTTGATATTTGTGTATCTATTGACACACAACAAAATTTGTCTATGCCTCTTGTACCTGGGGGACTTTATATGAGCGGGAGTTCTATGCCTTCTTTTATGGAGGGTCTCGTGTTGATGCGGCTGAGAGCTCTACTCTTCCCATTGGTGATAGTGATTCAGAGTCTGAAAGTCCTTCGGATAAGGAATTGGATGATTTTGTATTAACCATGTAAAATTGTGTTAAACCTTGATTTTGTAAACTTGTATTGATGACTTGTTATTATCATTTGATATAGCACAAATAATGATATATCAAACGTTATACTCATGAAATTGTAGTCTTATGATGATAAATAATAATTATCTTTTATACTTGTATTAAACTATAAATTTGTGTATTTGTGTTGAGAAATTATGTAATTATGTATTTTATGTATTTATGTTATGAATTGTCAAATTTTTGTATAAGACTGATTGGACTAATTCAACTGAACCGATTCTTGACCGATTCAATCCGATTCAATCCGATTCAGTAACTCCCTTGGAAACCAATTCAGACCCCGATTCTGATTTTTGCAACTATGATTTCTACCCTTTCAACTTCCCCTTAGTGTTTCACCTTCTCATTCTAAAATGAATAAACCAACAATATTCATGCAAAAATTAGAAATTACTGCTTACAAAATAATAAACACAAAGCACTTTATTTCATCAAAACAAAAAGAATATGAAACAACCACAGATTTGATGTGCACGGTTTAGAGAATCATAACCCATGACATTCCACGATAATCAGACTACTATGTTATTATTGTTCAATCCAAACATTCCCACCTCCATCTTATTAGCAAAGCAAACACTCACACACCATATATAATATCTCCCGCCTCTACATGTTGCAATTGTAAATCCATCATATATATATTTCTAATAAATAAATTATACCTCCTATCATGATAGATTTTCACAAATACTCTTGAGATCTTTTGATTTGTTATACTTCCAAGCTGATGACAGATTGAAACAGACAATTGCCTAGATCAAAGACTTTATAGAAAAACACAATATTTAATTTCTCTCATTAAGAAGTTACAAGAATAATCACCCTATGATGGTTATCTTTAATTATACCACTAATTAATATATTTGGATAATAATATATAAATTATATATGATGAGGACTACATAAAGTTAGAATCAAAATTCTAACATTCTCTTACTTTGTCCAAATATATATCATCATGCATAATATTATTCAAAATATTGATATTTCAAAAGAAGAGTATTATACATAAATCATAGTGGTAAGTCCTCTTTAGTCAATTATTACCTTCCATGTATTACAATGTAAAATACTCTTAATAATCATACAATGTGGTTTAAACTTCATGAACAAGTCCACAATACTTATTTGGGTTCAAACGTATATTATATATATATATATATATATATATATATATACAACTTTATCATTCTCCAATATAATGTGTACACTCATAATGAGAAGATAACAAATAGTAAAGTTTTAACAAATAATATACTATATATTTAGCATCATATATCAAACTTTAAATTTAACAAGTCTCATATGGGCTACATGATCCTATAACGTCTTTGGTGGCATGCCTTTTGTAAAAAGATCTGCAATCATCAATTCATTGCTAATGTGTTCAATGAGCACTTCATTTGCTTTATTGTGTTCTCTAACGACTAAATACTTAATATCTATTTGTTTACTTTGACTTCCACTTTAATTACTTTTAGTGAAGAACATAATAGTTAAATTATCATAATACATCTTCCATGGCCTTAAGATAGACTCAACAACTCAAAGCCTAAATATGAAACTCTTCAACCAAATAGCTTGTGATGTAGCCTCAAAACATGCAATGAATTTGGCTTCCATAGTAAAAGTGGCAACTAAAGTTTGTTGTATACTTCTCCACGATACAACTCCGTTAGCATAAAGTTGTATCCAGATGTGGATTTATGAGAATCAGTGCAACTAGTATAATCCGAATCCGAGTATCCAATGACCTTCAAATTAAAAGATCTCTCATATGCAAACATGTAATCATTGGTTACTTAACGGTACCTCATAACTTTTTTTACAACTTTCCAATTTTAAATGTCAGGATTACTTTGATATTTCCTCAATATTCCAATAGCAAATGTAATGTCTGGTATTGTACGAACTTGCGCATACATAAGGCTTCCAAGAGCGGAAGCGTATAAAATATTTTTCATTTGTTCCATCACAATATCATTTTTTAGACATTGACCCAAACTAAAATTGTCTCCTTTTCCTGTGGGAGCTACTGAAGATGTATAATTACTCGTTTGAAGTATCTTAAGAACCTTATTGATATATGCCTTCTGAGATAAACTCAAGATACCTTGAGATCTATGTCGATGAATCTTAATACCAATGACATAAGACGCTTCACCTATATCCTTCATATCAAAATATTTAGAGAGAAACTTTTCACTTCATGTAACAATCCCATATCATTAGTTGCAAGTAATATACCATCGACATATAAGACAATAAAAATAATCTTACTCCCACTAACCTTATGGTATATACATTGATCCTTAATGTTCTCAACAAAAACCAAATGAAGAGATTACATTATGGAATTTAAGGTACCACTAACGGAAGGCTCATTTGAGTCCATATATCTATTTCTCAAGCATACAACCAATTTGCTCACCATCAATTGAAGAAAACCCCTTAGGTTGTTTCATATAAACCTTTTCCTCTAGATCTCCATTGGGGAAAACTATTTTCACATCCATCTGATGTAATTCAAAGTTGAAATGTACTACTAGTGCCATGATAATACGGAATGAGTCTTTCTTTAAAACGAGAAAACAAGTCTCTTGATAATCAATTCCTTCTTTTTGTATTAATCCCTTACTCACGAGTTTTGCCTTGGATTGTTCAAGGTCGCATAATAAATTTTTCTTGGTTTTAAAGATTCATTTCCAAACAATAGTCTTCAACACATTAAGCAACTTGACAAGATCCCAAACTTGGTTTGCAACCATAGAATGCACCTCATCTTTCATGACTTCGTATTATTATTTTGATTTATTACTATCCATCGTTTGTGAAAACGTATCAAGTTCATTTTCTTCTCCAATATTATACTCAGTTTCTTGTTGGTAAACAACGAAATCACTATATATTGCTGGTTTCCTCACTCTAGTTGATTTCTTTAATATTTTATCAAAGTTCTCTTGTAGACGTGGTTAGTCAACCGGTTGCTCAACAACTTCAAGTTATTAATTTTCCTCATGACCAACTTGTTCTATTCGAGCATCTCCAACTTGATGTAGCTCTTTATTGGCTACTTGTTCACCATTCACCCAATTAGGATGTATGCCACTAATAATAAGTAGTCCATTTCTCAATCTAGGAGTAATTTTTACATGATCATCATCAAAAACTAAATTTTGATGTCAATCATTCCCACTAATCACACCATTCTCAAGAAATTTTGCATTTCTTGATTCCACAAATCTAGTGACATTTGATGGACAATAAAACTTATAACCTTTGGACTTTTTGGCATAACTAATAAAATATTCACCAATAGTCCTTAGGTTCAACTTCCTCTTTTGAGGCTTATAAACCCTAACTTTAGTGGGACAGACGCAAACACACATATATTTCAAACTGGGTTTCAAACCTTTCAATAACTCAAATGGTGTTTTACAGACAACCTTAGTAGGAACCTAGTTTAATCTATATGCTACAGTCTTATGAGCTTCCCTCCATAATGAATAAAGAAGTTTGGAGTTGCTATGCATACTCCTCACTATGTCCAACAAATTCATATTCTTCGTTCTGCAATACCATTTTGATATGGTCAGCCAAACATAGTATATTGTGCAACAATACTATGTTCTTAGAAATTTTTTTGCAAATGGACTAGGTGCTAGTCCACCACCAAGATGACATTTCCCACATACCCAATGCCACCGCCGAGGTAGGCCAAGGGCCAATCAGACGACCGACCCACCTTGGCTAATTCGCCGCCACTGCCGGCGGTCATCGCCGCCATGCCGTCCTCACTACCACCACCATTGGGTCAAACTCACTGAGCCGGTGCCGACCCATAGCCCATATTGCCTCGATAGAAAAGTCACCATGAAATGGCGGGAAAGCCACTAGAAACCACCAAAACTACCAAAAAACTATCACAAACGGTCGGAAAACCAGATTTGGTAAAATTTACCGGATCTTTTGCTTAATTCGACCAGTTGAACCCAATCAAACTTTGGAAGGCACCGGGTGCTGAATTTGAGTCTTGAGCCGCCCAATGAAACCCTAGCCATCACCGATTACCAATGACACAAGGTATAATTAACTCCGATTTAATTTCTTAAAGGTGATAATTGTTAGCACAACATGTTATGATTGATGGATTGATGTGTTAGATATTTTTATTGTAAATAAAAATATGAATTGCTTGGTTGAAGTGTATTAAAACGAACGCTAAGGAAGTAATTTGGTAAACTAAGTAATTATCGTATTCTAATGCAATGTAGAGTAGGGAAAACTTATATGAGATTGTTGTGTGATTGATGTGAGTATGTATTGATGTGTGTGTGCTATAGGATATGTGAATGCATCATAAGTAGGTGTTAGCTTTTAGTCTGATGTGTAGGTACGGAGTAGGAGCTTGCCACCTAGAGGCATGGATATGATTGGAGCTTCTACCAAGTCCATTTAAGACTCGCTTCTGGTTTGACTTCTATACTCTATCGTGTTTTATTTTAATAGATAAGCAGACGTGTCGAGTGATGGATTTATTGTATCCCACTCCACGTGGGCCATCTAGTTGTATGAGATTTTTGGATTAATAACCCTCGATGATGAGATCCCTCGAGTTTTTTTAAACTCAAATCCAACTCACAATGCCTTCGGGTCTATTATATTGAAATCCCTACCCAGGCCTATGTATATGCAGCTTTTTGTGTTTTCAGTGAGATGTGAGATGAGGGAAAATCGACAACTACATCTTGAGGTAGGGTGGGCTCTCAAATTGGTGAGCGTTAGTTCCATTACCGAGGGATCTTGATAACTCCACCTTTGAGTTCTTCAAACCCGGAGAAGTGTGGAGTTTTACGGGTACCGCTATGCATCGCATGTCTAGACTTGTCATCTAAAAGGGAAGGCGCATGCCTGAGAGTACTCAGCCTCTGTACTCAGGGTCATGAGTGATTCGGAGGATGCAGAGGTCTGAAAGGAAAGAGAATGATTTTTTTTGTGTAAGGGATAGTTGAAAGTGGCAAATGAATGACGATGAGATAGAAAGGGGGCGTTGTCGCCCGAGGTCAACGACTCATAGTTATTGCCCTTATGAGAGTTCTATAAGGAAGAGTAATGAGGTTTTCATTCAATAGGAGGGTCAGCTCTCCTATATTAGTTTGTTGTTTGTTATTTCTAGACCTATAACACTCGTTGGTGACATCTTTTTAATATATATATATGCCAGTTCCGAACCACAAGCCAAGTGTTACTATATGAAACTAAGTATCTCATAAATTAATTTTCTATTAACTTTCAAGTTTAAATAATCCCATGATATAAAATTTAATATAGCAAATGCTCGGAATTATCTAAGTCCCATAAGCTGAACCAAAATCCCACTGCCATGTAAACAATCTAGAAGTATAATAACAAATAAGAAAAATCAAAAGTCCAATAAGAGAGTCCTCTAGCTATCATGACTCTACCCATCCTTCCATGCTCACACCTGTGGAGGCAATTCCACATTAGTGATAAAAACACTAAGTCATATAATTACAAGAAACAAGTTAATTTAATATATTCCACAATATCTGAATTTGAATCTTTTAGTGATTATGAGCCTATGCCGAGCTCTTATTATGCTGGGAGGGATGGCCACCCTATCCAACTACAATCCCATGTACAGCGCATACATGCTACGTGGCCCACGACCTGTAGTTACTGATATTTGCTATTGACTTACCCTCTCAGTATCACAAGTGCATAAAGAATCGTCTTGCGCCACTGCACCTTGTCACCCCTTTCGGCATGAGGGTAGGTATTTCTTCTTTTAAGAATTTTAAGGGTGCAGACTCATGTTGTACTGAGTCAATTCTTTGACTTCGGTTACGCTCGGTGTATGGTGGTCGAATGTGGGCTCAAGCCGACCAAGGCTACCAAATAGGAATATATAACATTTTGAATAATTATACGAACTTGGAATTTTGATGAGGCACCCACAACTACAACACATGATCCTAATATGAGTAAAACTTCTCGAGGGTCTTCCCTTTGTGAGCCAAAAGTACTCACAAACTATCAAGAGGATGTTTCATGTAACATCAACAGAATTCTCCTTTGTAGAGAAGAATATGTGTGGAATTTAAGAAGTCACTACATTGAACTTTTATAGAAAAGAACGTAATCACACAACTATATTAAACACGAATAATTTGTGTGATAACAAAAAGTCAAAAAAATTGGCTATTGAGTTAATGCAATGGGTGTCAAATTGCACTCACAACTCCAAATCCCAAAAATTTAAGAAATAAAACTTATTTAAAACTATCCATAAATACCATTGTACCGATATGCTAAAGGTTCTAATTGATAATTTATGATATTGATTCCCAAGAATTAATTTAATTAAATAATATTTAAGATTCATTCTAGGATTTATAGAAACTGTAAATAAAATAGCCTAATTATTTTTAGGGTTTTACAATGTAGGTGAGTACTGTGAGGAATTAGCACTGTCAGGACTATGGAGGAGTAGCACTGAAATTGCATACACATGTACTTGTTGAGTGTAATTGGTGATGATGATGTGTGTTGAACTGTGTGGATGACACTCTATCTGTTTTGCTTTAAAAATAGATATTTCTTTTAAACTTTTTGCTTGTTTGGTTTTTTTGTATACTTGTTTGCATATCATAGCATGCATGTATGACAACGTTAGAACTCAAGCATCCCATCCATGCTTTCCATATTGCATCACTATCTTGAGACGTCAAGGGTAGATCCAGGTCGGTTTAACTGAATCAAGTAGATTAGCGAATGGTGCGGTTGCTAGTAACATTTCCAAGTCGGTTCACGGGTGAACCGAAATGGGGTGTTACATTCGTGGTATCAGAGCTAACTCTTGGTTGATTAAGATGGGAGATGCATTACATATTAGATGTGTGCGAGAGCTATTCTGAGGTGTACCGACAAGTATTTTTTGTCTTAATATTTTTGGTTTGCAGATTTTCTTACCAAATAGTGATGTGACAAGGTGATTAGATTACAATAGGAAGTACTAGTAGAATGGTGAAACAAAATTGTAAGATGCAGATTTGGGCTACATCTCGTCCATTGCCCAGACATGATAGTCCCAGCCAAGGTCACAATGGCACAACCTTTAGTCAACCGTGGACCACCGTGCCACCAGAAGAGATCAGTGTGCCAGTTTCAGTTAGTCAATGTAGTGAGAGCCGCAACGTGACAGTCACCATAGCAAAAGTAGTTGACAAGAGAGGGATGCAGTGTTTCCTAGATTAACCAAAGTTCAGATACAAATGTAGCAAAACCAAGAGGAATTTAGGAGAGAGCTTAGGCATATAGCCATTTTGGTAGCCAGCGTTGAGAAGAGACTAGGAGTATATGAAGAGGCACGAGGAGAGCCAGTAGTTCACATTGGCTCCTCTGCTGCCACCTCCACCACCGCTGTAACAGAGGGCTACTCCAACATTGGTTTGCCCCATTTAAGGCAAGAATGGGACTAGATGTCAGCGGATCCGCAGTAGTAGGTACCATGCAGATTGCAGGTGGAAGTGGAGCTATATGATGTGACAATATACCAGCAAGTATAGGACCATTGTTTTTATACTATGAGCTAAGAGAAGGATTGAATAGATCAGTGGATGCAAGGAATCTAGAACTATGGTAGTATGAAAGGTTCGTGAAGAATGATGGACGACCTTTCTTTGGGAAGTTGGACGTAGAAGAGGCATTCTTGTGGGCATCATCAACCATAGGAATGTTGGGTAGTATGGCATGCCCAATGAAGCACATAGTACGCATCATGACATGGGCATTCTAAGATGAAGCTAGAGTATGCTGGGATTTAGTGCAGAATTCCACATTTTCCACTGTCAACTTCAGGACATCACTTGGGAGGAATTCAGAGTAGAATTCGATGGAAAATACTTTTTGACAGATATCAAGAAGAGGAAGGATCGAGAATTCCAGTTATTGAAGAAAGGACCCATGACAGTCGTGCAATACGAGACATGGTTTTGAGCTCTGGAGAGATTCACACCAGATTTGGTTCCCCACCGAAGGAAGAAGGATAGAGTATTTTAGGAAGGCCTCCATCATGAGATTAGGATGGCCTATTTGGATAGGAAGTTTGCTACCTTCGGTGATGTAGTGAGAGATGCATGTGAGGCAAAGTGATTTATAGCTACTTGACCTTGCTGGGAATTTGACCAGAGGCAGCAACATCCAAGGTCGTATCAGCCAGAACAGGGAGCACAACAAACACGTCAAATAGAGGCACCAGTTGCCATTTGGGCTATGGATGACCAAGTTTAGGGCAATAGAGCACCTTCCTATCAGTATTGCCAATGTCATCATGGAGGTGAATGTAAAGCAGGCATGAATGTTTGTTATAGTTGTGGTCAGCCAGAACATCGAGTCACATAGTGCAGAGTAGGCACTAAGGCATGCTATAGTTGTAGTCAGCCAGGGCATAAAGCTGCAACCTATCCAACTGGCCAGAACCAGCAGTTGACACTCCCAACTCATCAAGAGAGACTTGCACTCCCAGCTCCCTAGCACCAACCATGACTGAGAGGCCAACAGGGCCAAGGTCAAGGCCAGAAAGGTGGAGACTAACAGCCGCCAAGATAGTAGCAGAGGGGGCAGATCCATAGAGGGTACATGGCTTTAGGGCAAGCTAGATAGCAGAGGGGTAGACAATAGGCAATGCTAGCTCATAATTAGGTTGTACCACCAGAAACATCTCTTGCCCTAGGATAGCAGTAGTCAGTGAGGATGTATGCCACCATAGTGGCAAAGGCACTTGAGAATACAATAGTCATGAGAGGTACGCTTTCAGTAGGCTTTATACTTGCATGAGCAACATCTGAAGATGGCGTTGGAGACGCAGAGAGAGAATAGATTGTGCAGGAAGTTTTCGAAGTGTAGTTTTTGGCTGTCAGAAGTGAATTTTCTCAACCTTATCATCTTAGCATCAGGCATCTTGATAGATCCAGCCAAGATAAAAATAGTAGTAGAGTGGGAACAATCGAAGATAGCTACAGAGGTTCAAAGTTACCTAGGCCTAGCTGGGTACTACAGATGGTTTATTTAGGATTTCTCTTCCATAGAAGCCTGTCTTACACGGTTGACTAGGAAGGAGGAACAATTCAGATGGACGGACGAATGTGAGCAATGTTTTTGGACGCTGAAGGGGAGATTGGCTTTGGCACCATTCCTCACTTTGCCAGGGGGACACAAGGATTTTGTAGGTCAAACAGAAGCCTCAAGAATTGGGATAGGTTGTGTTTTGATGTAGAAGGATAAGGTTATAGTCTATGCATCTCGCCAGCTCAAGGTGCATGAGCGTAACTATCCTACACACGACCTAGAGCTTGCAGCAGTCATATTCGCTCTCAGAATATGGAGGTAGTACTTATAAGGAACATCTTTCAGACATTCGACTGGTCACCAGAGTCTGAAATATATCTTCACGTACAAGGATTTGAATAACAGACAGAGAAGAAGGTTAGAGATGTTAGCAGATTACGAGATTGACATAGCATATCATGAGGGCAAAGTGAATGTGGTAGCAAATGCATTGAGCAAAAAGCCAGGAGTCTTGTACTCTGTAAGATTGGCAATAGTGTCAATGACTTATTATACTATGGTCCATAGACAGTTGGTTGGAATGATGGCACGACTGACGATTTAGCCGAGTGTACTTGAGCAGATCAAGATTGCACAGGAAGCAAACCTGTAGTGGAAGCAGTAGTTGGAATAGGGTACTCATCAAGAATTAGCCAGAGATGTAGATGGGTTAGTCAAACTGAGGGGATGACCCTTTGTGCCAAATGTTCCGGAGTGTCCCAACTTTGAAGTATGATTCTTCATGAAGCTCACACATCAAAATGCTCAGTGCATCCAGGTGGAGTGAAGATTTACCATGATGTCTGATAGACATATTGGTGGCCAAGAATGAAAAGAAAGGTGTACGACACAGTTCCTAGATGTTTGGTGTGTCAGCAAGTGAAAGCCGAGCACGTATGCCCAGGTGGGATGCTACAGCCATTGGAAACCCCAGAGTGGAAGTAGGAGAGCATAGTATACGACTTTGTAGTTGGTTTGCCTAGAACCTGCCTACAGATGGATGCAATATGGATCATAGTAGATTGACTCACAAAGAGCACACACTTCATACCAATCAAGATGGATTACCCACTCACCATTTTGGCCACACTCTACAGAGACTAGATCATCAGGCTACATGGAGTGCAGAGGTAGATCATATTAGATAGGGATCCAACGTTCACGTCTTACTTTTTGAAAGCTTTTCGGATAGCTTTGGGAACTGAATCAAGATTCAGCATAGCCTTTTGCCCTCAGACAGATGGGCAGACTAAGAGAACCATACAGATCCTAGAGGATTTGCATCGAGCAGGCATTTTGGATTTTGGAGGAAGTTGGGAAGATCACCTACCTCTAGTGGAGTTCTCCTACAACAATAGCCATGAGGCCATGATTGGAATGGCACCATTCGAGGCACTATATGGCAGACCATGTCAATCCACAGTATGTTGGGCACATGACAGCGAGCCAGTAGTAGTTAGGCCAGAGATAATTCAGTAGACATAGGAAGTGGTAATGCAGATCAAGAAGAGAATGAGGTCAGCTCAGGACAGATAGAAAAGTTATACTGATTAGCACAAATGTGAGGATCATTTCACATTAGGAGATCACATTCTTCTAAAGGTCTCTTCGACTAAGGGAAACACAAGATTGTGGACGCGAGGGAAACTTAATTTGTGATATATTAGACCATTTGATCTTATCGAGTGCATTAAACCACTGGCTTACAGGCTAGCATTGCCACCTCATCTATCAGTTGTGCACGACGTCTTCCACGTGTTGATGCTGAAGGAGTATCATCCAGACAACTCTCATGTTGTCAGTTTCAGAGAGATAGAGCAGCAGCCAGACCTGACGTATCTAGAAGATGCAGTTCAGATTGAGGATTGCAGAGTGAAGATTCTTCGAAGAAAATAACTTCCCCTAGTACGAGTGCAATGGACTCGATGAGAAGTTGAAAATTTACATGGGAACATGAAGATGAGATGAAGAAGCGATGGCTGGAGATATTTGAGCAACCAGCTTCAGAACTAGGTACCTTACCAGATATTACTTTTTAGATTATGGATGAGTTTGAAACTTCTATGGTTAAAATTTCAAGGACGAAATTTTTCTAACGAGGGAAGGTTGTGAACCATGACTAGAGTTAGAGTTTTACATTTGCGAACTAGTCGGTTTGAGTCGAGTTAGTTTCATAAATTATGTGATGAGTCAAGGCCAACCACGAGTTAAGAGCGATGAGGGTCCAGTGTACCTGAGTATATGATAATAACGTCAGAAAGATGATGAGAAATGAGTTATCAGAGTATATGGTAGTATGCAGTAATTTTTTTATGTATTTGATCGTAGAATTATTGTTACGCCAAACAACGTATTAAGACGCGTTACGGAGTAGCTTGGGTGGGTTATTAGTTATACAACATGTCATTGTGAGGTAATGATGTGTATTATAATTTACAAGATTTTCCTTATTTTTTAGACTTTTTTGTGATTTATTACGATTTAGTTATTATTTTTTACTTGAATTAGAGTTGAGTCAAGTTTTATTCACGAAAATGCCTCTGCACTTAACCTTGACATTTTCTCCCCCAAACTCCAATCGCTGCTCACACCTTCCCGATTCACGTCATCAATGACCCCTCTGACTGCCACCTCACCACCAATCGCCACCACTGAGCCCCGCAGTGTCATCATTGTGCCACCCCAATCAACCCCGGCAGTTGCCCGGTCTCCACGGCCCATGGGAGCCATGCCTTAGTGCCACCTGTCCCGACGACGTTCCCCCAATTGCTGCCACCGAGGCCAGCCGAGGCCAGCCGAGGGTCAATTAGATGGCTGGTCGACCCAGGCCAACTCTTCACTATCGCCGGTGGTCATCGCTGCCTTTGCCGTCCTCACTGCCAGATGGAGCTGATCCATAACCCCGATTGCCTTGCCAAAAAGTAGCCAGAAAACCACTAAAAACTGTTGGAACCTGCCGAAAAATTGGATTAGCTAAAATTTGCTGGATCTTCCGTCGAATTCATCCAATTGAACCCAATCGAACTTCAGACCCCACCAAGTGCCGAATTTGAGTCTCGAGCCATGCGACGAAACCCTAGCCGTTGGCGATTACCGATGACACAGGGTATAATTAACTCTGATTAAATTTCTTAAAGGTGATAATTATTAGCATAGCATGCTAGGATTGATGGATTGATGTGTTAGATATTTTTATTGTAAATAAAAATATGATTGCTTGGTTCAAGTGTATTAAAATGAACACTAAGGAACTAATTAGATAAAATAAATAATTATCATAATCTAATGCAATGTAGCGAAGGGAAAACTTATATGAGATTGATGTGAGTATGTATTGATGTGTGTATGCCATAAGATGTGTGAATGCATCATAAGTGTGCGTTAGCTTTTAGTTTGATGTGTATGCACGAAGTAGGAGATTGCTGCCTAGGCGTGTAGAGACGATTTGAGCTTCTACCAAGTCTATTTAGGACTCGCTTATGGTTTGACTTCATCACTTTGTCGTGTTTTTTTTAATAGGTAAGTTGACGTGTTGAGTGGTGGATTTATTATATCCCACTCCACACGGGCCATCTAGTCGTATGAGATTTTCATATTAATTACCCTCTAGAATGAGATCCCTTGAGTTTGTTTTTGAAACTATGATCCAGCTTACGATGCCTTCGAGCCTATTATATTGAAATCTGTACATAGGCCTATATACATGTAGTTTTTCACATATTCAGTGAGATATGAGATGAGGGAAAACTGACGGTCCCACCTTGAGGTAGGGCGTGTATTCTTCAAAGCAGTCTCTCGAATTGGTGAGTGTCTGTTCCATTTTTTAGGGAACCTGATAACTCTACCTTTGAGTTCCTCAAACCCGAGGAAGTGTGGAGGTTTATGGGTATTACTATGTATCGCATGTCTAGACTTATGATCTAACAGGGGAAGATGCATGCCTGAGAGTACTTGGTCTTTGTACTTAGGGCCAGGAGTGATACGAATGATATAGAGGGCTGAAAGGAAAGAGAATGATTTTCCTGCATAAGGGATAGTTTAAAGTGGCAAATAAATGAGGATGAGATAGAAGGAGACACTGTCGCGTGAGGTCAACGACTCTTAGTTATTGCCCTTATGAGTGTTCTATGAGGAAGAGTAATGAGGTTTTCATTCAATAAGAGGGTCAGCTCTCATATGTTAGTTTGTTATTAGTTATTTGTGGACTGGTAACACTCATTACTAACATCTTTTTATTATATATGTAGGTGAGAACTGTGAGGAATGAGCACTGTCGAGACTGTGGAGAAGCAGCATTGAAATTGCGTACACATGTACCTACCGAGTGTAATTGGTGATGATGATGCATGTTGAACTGTGTAAATGAAGAAATTTAAATGATGTTCTGTGAACTGCTATGAATATTTTGCATGTGAATGAAAATTTAGAATGGATAATGAACACGTGAGAAATGGAGTTTAGACTCGGCTCATATGACGAGGAAAGTAAGGATAACTAGAAATGTAATGAAAATGCTTTATTTGGATTGTGTTTTTGATGTTTATTGTTACAATTATGTACCACTTGTTGTTGACAGGGTAGCCCTTGTTACACTTTTAGGGAAGACTCTATTTGTTTTGCTTTAAAAATAGATATTTCTTTTAAAATTTTCGTTTGTTTAGTTTGTTTGTATACTTGTTTGCATATCATAGCATGCATGTATGAGAACGTTAGAACCCAAGCATCCCATCTATGCTTTGCATGTTGCATCACCATCTTGAGACGCCGAGGGTAGATCCGGTCGGTTTAACTAAATCAAGTAGATTAGTAAATAGTTCGGCCGTCAGTAACATTTCTAGGTTGGTTCATAGGTGAACCGAAAGAGGGTGTTACACAAATGACCCTCATGGCTCATACACGTGGCTGGACTCGACCTAGGGCAAGTGTTTTGAAATTGACTCGACTCGAACCAGCAGCTGAACCGACCCATTCATGAGTATAAAACCCTAGACTCGGATCACGGGTTTCATAGGAATTGATACTCACTCATCACTTTATTACTTTCTCAATGCATGCACTTGTGTGACACGTTAAAATAAGAACAACAATTTTTTGGCACTGCTGTCAAGGATTTGGTTTGTTTTTATCTTTGTTGATAGTTATATTTTTCGAAACTGATTTAGCTTGTCCTTTTATGTAGTGTATGCAAGGGAGGCAACCAGAAGGATTGTTTCCTTTTGATCCTGAAATATAAAGGACTGGCCTTAGAATCAGATGAGAGCGGAGGCAAGCCATGGTTCAGAACATTAAGTAGCAAAATATTAGAAATCAAAACATTGGAAGACAAGCTTTTGTTGAGTAGAATATTTGCAATCAGAACTTGGTGGAACAAAACCCTATGGAACAAGCCTTCATAAACCAAAACATGGTTAACCAAGTGAGGCTAGTGGCCAAAACCAGCTGGATCATGACAACAACAATATATCATTGGAAGAATTGACTCTAGACAGCTAGAAGATTTTAATTTTAGTATTGTTAGATCACAAATTCTAGCTAACAACTTGAGTTAAAACTTGTGATGTTCCAAATGCTGCAATCAGTTGTACAGGTCAATGGACTGCCAATTGAGGATACCTATATGCACCTGCTAAATTTTGTAGCAATTTGTGACTAATAAAAGTAGTACCAAGTATTGAAAGATATAATCAAACTCGAGATTATTTCCCTTTTATTTAAGTGGATCAGTGAGACATGGTTTAATTCTTTGGCACTCAGCTCAATCACTACTCGGGAGAAAATGACAATGAAGTTCATGTTAAAATATTTTCACCTTCCAGAATAGTACAGTTTAGGAATGAGATTTCTTCATTTGTCCAAATGGATAATGAATCCTTTTATGGCACATGGAAGAGATTCAAGGATTTATTGAGAAAATGCCCTTATCATGGGATTCAATCATGGGCTCATATCAAAACCTTTTACAAAGGGTTGATGAGTCAAACCAAGTCAATAGTTAATATTGTAGTAGGAGGATCTATTATGACAAAAACCTGTGATGAAGCTTATAAGCTAACGGAGAAGCTAACTTCCATTCACCATTAGATGATGTATGATAGGACAACAAGAAAAATGTGCTACGAGTGATACAAATGGATGCCTTTAGTGCACTCTTAGTATAGATGACAACATTGAGCAAGCAAATGCAGAACCTCAAGAGCAAGACTTAGGCCCATGCCCCTGCAGCACAAGTCCCATCGTGTGATTTGTGTGGGAATGATCATTTATATGAGAAATGTTTATTGCAAACTGAGACAACTGACTTTATTAGCAATTATGACATCAAAACAACCCTTACTCCAACACCTATAATCCAGGTTGGAGAAAATATCCAAATTTTGGATGGAGAGGAAATCAAGCTAGGGGTCAAAAACCTCAAGCTCAAGTTCAAGTTTAAGCACCACCAAGATTTCAAGCCCAAACATAGAACAAGATGCAATCACTTGCTAAAAAGAAGATGTCAATGGAAAAAATATTTATGCAGTTTATGCAAACTCAACAACAATAGACACAAACTCAACAAGCTTTCATTAGAAACTTATAGAACCAATCGGACAATTGGCAAATACTTTGAACAATGGTCCTTATTGAAGGCTCCCAAGTGACACACTAATACCAAGAATGGAAGAAGGTAAAGAATGATAGTAGAGTTGTGAAGTGGAAAAGAACTACTTGACCCATAAAAGAATAAGCAAAAAGATACAAATGAAAAAGATTGAAGCTCAGGCATGAAAGAAGAGAATGAAGATGGATGGGCAAAGGTACAGAAACCAATTCCTCAACCTGAACCAGCAAGGTATGTTCCCAAGCTTCTTTATTCATACAGGCAACAAAGGAGCAAATTGAATAACAAGTTTCAAGAATTTCTGAACATTTTCAGAAAATTAATCATCAACATTTCTTTTGCCAAGGCATTGGAGCAAATGCCTATCTATGCAAGGTTTATAAAAAAGATTTTGTCCAAAAAGAAGAGGCTGGAGGAGTTTGAGACAGTAGCACTGAATGAAGAGTGTAGTGCAATACTACAAAGAAAATTACCCCTAAAGTTGAAGGATCCAAAGAGGTTCATTATTTTATACTCCATTGAACCAAATTTTTCATGCAAAACCCTCTATGATATAGGCAGTAACATTAACTTGATTCCACTCTCCATCTACAAGAAATTGGGGTTAGGAGTGGTAGCACCTAGATGATAGGTCTTATAGTGTACAAATAAATATTAAGACACTAGTGAAGAATGATCACTAATTGATAAAAAAAATTGAATAATTGTTATTATATATGCAAATAAGTAGTAAGAAAATAAATCTAGAAGAAGTTAATAGGACATTTTATATCCTACAACATGCATAATTATGTACATTATTATCGTCAAAATAAATAATAAAAAAATAATAAAAGGAAGAAGAAAGAGATGATGTAACGCTGATAGAGTTATCAGCAATGAGGGGATATTTTGAAGAGCTAATGACCACAAGTTTTTCAGTGAGGATTGGTGTATTAACTTCCAAATCACGAACATGGGGTAAGCCGATAGATTGATTAAAGGAAAACATTTCGAAGTATAGGTAGCTTGGATGTGTCATGTTCCTATTTAATTTGCACAGACATAAACTTCTAGCATATTGAAAATTTTCTTATTAATTAGAGGGAATTTGGAGATGTATTATTTCTAGATTAAGATGCAAGCAATAGTATGAGATATTGTATCACTTATGTGTTATGCTAGGTGCACGTGACACTTAGCTAATGAACGTATATAGACACCTTTATAATTAAAGGTCTTATGTAGGTAGTATAGGTGGTATGAGACACTTGTGTGATCTGGAAGACAATGTCATGGGATGGCGTACCCCCACTTTAGCTATGCATTTGAGTGATAATGCCTAAATCAAGAAAGAATGCACCAATGATTTGTAGTCTCCTATGTGGAAAAATATGGGTTTATGGGAAACATGGGGACCACTAAAGCATGGAGACACGAGAAGAGCCATTTTAGATGATTGGACAAACAGAATGAAGGATCCATCATCGATGCATCTTAGGACAATTTAGGTTTAGGATGCAAGAATTAGTGAAGTGATTGATTAAAATAACACACATGTTGAACCATCACTAATTAGAAGTGGATGCAAATTGTAAGATATAATTCTGATGGATCAAGAATTGAGCTTGAACTCTTAACTCTTGTTCTTATGTCCTTATGTGGTATTTTTGAGGATGAAAGTTTCCAAGATGGAGAGATTGTAAAACCCAAAAAATAATTATGTTTATATTAATTGGGGTATATTTAAGTTTTTGTTCGATGGGGTGAGTTGTGCTCAAATTATGTGCTCGTATGGTTGGAGCTAGGAGTTCAGCCAGAGGAAACCAAACCAAAACCTATGGGTTAAGTCAGTTGTGCTAGCCGTCCTAGTTGTAATAACCATAATGACTAGGTATAGGTGGCAAGGAATGTAACACCCCAATTCGGTTTACCCACAAAATGAACCGGAAATACTACCGGTGACCGAACCATTCGCTAATCTACTTAATTCTATTAAGCCGACCCGGATCTAACCTCGGCGTCTCAAGATGGAGAAGCAAGGATTCAAAGTATGGATGAGATGCTTAGACTCTCTCATGGTTCTAGATGAATGGTATGATATATAATTCATATTCAAAATAAAGGAAACTCGTTAAAGTTCAACAAAGATAATGATTTTTAAAGACAAAACGGATAGAGTCTCCCCTAAAAGTCCAATAAGGAACACCTTGTCAACAACAACTATATATATATATATAGCAATAAATATAGAACGTTTCCAAAACATGTTGTTTGTCTCACAACATTCACATTATAATAATTTTTATTCTTCTAAACTGATTCTAGACTCCCTTTCTCAGCCTGTTTAGTTCTATTCACAATTAAAATTACATGCAAAGCTTCTTGGTTTTCTCGCAACATTCATGCAATAACACATTCTAGCAATTATATCCATAACCATTACCAACAGTTCATCGCACTACATTGTCATTCATTCTATACATCAAGTACATATGCGCGTGGTGCATCGCTGCTCCTCTACAATCTTGACAACGCTCACTCATTCTGTTTCTCACCAACATATATAATACAAAAATGTCAGTAATGAGTGTTAATGCTCTAGAAATAACTAATAATCAAATTGGCATAGGAGAGCTGACTCTCTTATTAAATGAAATCATTTATATACTTCTGCATTAAAAACTCTCATAAGGGCACTAATCAGGAGCCGCCGCCTAGGCTCGACAGCATCCCATTCTTACTCGTCAGATGGCTCAACATTTTCAAACTATCCCTTGCGTAAGAGAATCAATTATCCTAAAGCCCTTTACATCCTCCGTATCACTCCATCATAGAGGCCAAGTACTCTTAGGTATGTGCCTCTAATACCCTTTGAACCTACCATTTTAGACATGCACTACATTGTAATACTCATAATCCTCCACACTTCTCTGGGTTTGAGGAACTTGAAGGTAGACTTGTTAGTATCCCTCGGGCATAGAATGACCCGCTCACAAATCCAGAGCCCGCTTTAATTGGCATGTACGCGCTTGCAGTGCACGTGAGTTAACTATCCCTTGTCTCACATTTCACTGAAAAACTAAAGAAAACTATACATATATAGGTCTAGGTAAGGATTATAATATAGTAGGCTCAAAAGCATCATGATCTAGATCTTAGTTTTCAAAAACAAACTCGAGCGATCTCATCCTGAAAAGTTGTTAATCCGAAAATTTGTACGACTAAATGACCCGTATGGAGTGGAATACGATAAATCCACCACTCGACACATTGGTTTACCTGTTAAAACAAATCATGATAGAGTGAAGGAATCAAACTAGAACCAAATCCTAAATGGGCCTGCTAGAAGGTGCAATCGTGTCTACATGCCTAGGCGGTGAGCTCCTACTCCGTACGTATACATCAAAACTAAAAACTAATGCCCATTATAATGCATTCACACATAGTAACTAACATACTCAATCAAAGCACTTACATCAATCCACATCATGATTTTCTAGGCTATGTTGGAGTTAATTAACAATTCATACTTAGTTTACCAAATTAGTTTATTAGCATTTTTTATATCATTCAAATTGCACAAATTTATTTTTATTTACAACAAAAATAATTTACCATGTCAATCAATCCAATCATCTTATGTTGTGCTATTAGTTATTAATTTTCAAATAATTAGGTCGAAGGTAATTATACCTCCTATAGTCGGCGATCGGTGACGACTAGGGTATGTTCCATGGTTTGGGACTCGAATTCAACACACAATGATGTCCAAAATTCGATCGGGTTTGGCTGGACAAATTTGGTAAAAATTTGACGATTTTCAATGAATTCCAGCAAATCTGGTTTTCTAGCAGATTTTAATGCATTTTCGGTAGTTTTTTGCTACTTTTTCGGCGAGGTGATCGGGGCTGTCGGTAGACACCGGCTTAGCAAGCTCAATGCAACCACGGTGGTGGTGAGGACGACGACAATGGCAATGTTCGCCAATGGCTGTCGTGAGCCGGCCAGGGTTAGTTGGCTTGTCCAATGGGCTCTTGGCTGGTCTTGCAACGATGCTTAGTGTGGGGTAAAGTGTAACACCCCAAATCCAGTTCACGCTTGGGAACCGAACCGAAATGTCATTGGTCCCGATAGGTCGGCTAACCCTAAGGATCTAGTCTTAGCATCTCAAGATGGAAGATGTTAATCGTCATGCATAGATGAATGCACAAAAATAAACTTAACATGCTACTACAAGGATGACATGACAACCAATTTGCATACCAAAATAACTACGATAAAAAATCAATAAAAAATTGTAAAATATGATGGACTGAGTTTTTCTTAAAAGTGCAATTAAGGGCCACCCTATCAAATCAACATGAATAAATATATGTAAATATATCACACATTGATATTCGTTCAAAATTCTAATTTACTCCATAACTCATTCTAAATCTTCGGTCTCGACTCATCTGTGCATCTTAATTATTTCTCACATAATATGAATTCACTTGTCATACCTTACATCACATTATTCTCAATATAATGACAAAATCAACAAAACATAAACATTCTATCGTCTGACGTGTGTGTATGCAAGAGATGCCACTGCTTCTCCGTCTAGGCTGGCTCATCCTCCTCATTATTATCACCTACATATATTATAAAAACACGTCACTAACGAGTGTTACTGGTCCAAAAATATCACTAATATCAAACTGGCTATGAGAGCAAACTCTCATATGTAATAAAACATTCAAATACTTCTTGTGAACTCTCTGAAGGGCACTTAATAAGGAGCCACTGGGCTGCAAACCTGGTAGCATCCTGAACTGAATGTTCTGCTAATGCTGATTTTCTCATTTCATTTGCTGGTCCCTTGGGACTACTAGTATATCCTAAGCCCTCTCCTTACTTCCATAATACTTTTGGCCTTGAGCACGAAGGCTGAGTACTCTCAGGCAGTCACCTTTAATACACCTTTCTTCAGGTGTGAGGAATTCAAAATGGGAGTTGTCAGGATCCCTCGGGATTGGAACAGTTTGCTCACTAATACAGAGCTTGCATTAACAGAAGTGTGCCCGTTCGCATAGCACGGTTGTCAAATTTCCCATCTCTCGTAGCATTGAAAACTCGATAAAACTATATATAGGCATGGGATGGGATTTATATAATAGGTCTAAAGGCAACTTGTGGTGGTTCTTATTCTCGAAAACGTACTTGAGGGATCCCTCGTACTTTTCGGAAGATCAATCGATTAAATGACCCGGGTTAAGTGGGATCCAATAAAATGCCACTTAACTCATCCTGCAAGTAATAAAACAAAACACAATAGAATAGAGCATAAAACAAGAAGTTAGTCCTATACAGACTTCATAGAAGCTCCAATCGTGTCCACGCACCTAAGCAGCGAGCTCCTACTCTTTACCCACGCATCAAATCTAGAAGCTAACGCTCACTAACTGAATGATACATCAAACTCATCATGAACATCACACATATAACGCAATCATCATCTAATAATAGTCAAACACTCATCAATGTAAAAATATCTCATCCTATTCATCCCAATTTTATTATGTTTTTTCTAAGTTACATTGCTGTCAATTAGCATGTTCAAATTTAATTTACTTAATTAGATCACTAACTATTAATCAAATCATGCAAATCATCACTCCATTCACAATCAGACATTTATCACAATAGTTAATCAATCCTAGCATGTTGTGCTCATAATTTTCATTTTAAATAATTAAATTGGATAAATTTCTATACGTAGTCGTCAATCACACAACAACAGTGACAAGGTTGTGGCCGGCTTGAGTGAGGATTGTGAGGACGAGGGAAGGGAGAAAAGGATAAAGGATGTTAGGTGAGAAGGATGACTGGTGATAGTGTGAGAAGTGTAAAATATATAGATGTCAGGGTCAGAAAAATGAATGGTCAGGTGAGAGAAATGAATGGTCAGTTGGGAAAAATGAATGGTTAGGTGAGAAAAATGGATGGTTAGGAGAGAAAAATGAATGGTTGGTGAGAAAAACAAATGGTTGTCTCGTAATTAAAACTTGACTCAACTCCGACTCTAGTAAAAAATAATACTAACTCGTAATAATTCTAAAAATAAAAAAATCCCATAAAATATAATACATATCAATGACATGCTCTATAACTAATAACCCACCCAAACTGCCTGTAACACGTCCTAATATGTTATTTGGCATAAAAATAATTCTATGAATTAATTAAAATAAATAAAGAAAAATCTGGCATACTCTCATATATTCTCATAACTCATTTTGTTGCTTGTCTTATTGGCATTATCATCATATACTTGGGCACACATGACTCTCATGGTTCATAACACAAGACCGACTTCGGCTTGGTACGCATTTTTGAAAGTGAACCGATTGAAAATAACAGTCAAACCAGCCGGTTTAGACTCGAATCATGGGTTTTACAATCTTACCTCCTTACAAAAATTTCATCCTCAAAATTTTAAATCAAGGAGGCTTCACTCTCGATGTCTTGGTTGACCACATCTGAAGCATGCGTCCATACCCACTCCACATATTCCTTTGTGACAGCGTCCACAAATCTGACATGTTGGGTGTATATTCTCCTGAACTTGTCCAACCATAACTATCATTGCAGCTGGAGCATCTATCTGATGCCTCTGTTGTGTTCCCTGATCCAATTGATATTGTTGAGGGTGTTGTTGTCTCTGATCATAGTCTCGGCAGGGTCGAGTAGCCAAGATTCGCTCAGCTTCACTTACGACTAGCACCATATCCCCAAAAGTGGCAAATCTACATTTGTACCCCTGCCAACCATGCATTGGCACCTCCATTTCGGTTTGATGGCTTTTAACGTTGCAGTGGCTTCCACTATGATGACTCTTGCTATGGCGGCTTACTGACTCTGGCTCACTGGGATTTCCTGGTGGCGGCGCTGCTCTAGATAGGCTAGACACCGTCTCGTTGTGAACATGAGTAGGGTTAGCCTTTTTGGGCGATGGAGTCCTGTTTCGAGTACTTCAAGTTCTTACCATGATTACCCCTACTCACTGATCCAATCCTGAAAATACTGTTATACTACCCATTGATGAGAAATCTGTAAATAAAAGATAACAAGGACAGAAATATATACCTGCCAGTTGAACTTGGAGCAATCTTTGCACACATAACACATATGAAAATATCTTCCAACTGAATGGACCGAGAGTTTGCTCCAATACCAAAACTGTAACACCCCAAATCCGGTTCATGTTTAGGAACCAAATCGGAATGTCAATAGTCCTGGTTATGTCAGCTAACCTAAACACAACCCTAACAATCTGCTCTCGGCGTATCGAGATGGAACATGTCAATGGCCATGCATGGATGAATGCATAAAAATAAACCTAACATGCTACTACATGGATGACATGACAACCAATTTGCATACCAAAATAACTACGATAAAAAATCAATAAAAAATTATAAAATAAGACGAACTGAGTTTCCTTAAAAGTGCAATTAAGGGTCATGCTGTCAAATCAACATGTATAATTATATGTAAATATATCATGCATTGTTATTCATTCAAAATTCTAATCTGCTGCATAATTCATTCTAAATCTTCGATCTCAACTCATCTGTGCATCTTAATCACTTCTCACATAATATGAATTCACTTGTCATACCTTACATCACATTATTCTCAATATAACGACAATATCAATAAAACATAAACATTCTATTGTCTGACATGTGTGTATGCAAGAGACGTCACTACTTCTCCGTCTAGGCTGGCTCATCCTCCTCATTATCATCACCTACATATATTATAAAAACATGTCAATAATGAGTGTTACAGTCCACGAATATAACTAATATCAAATTGCCTATCAGAGCAAACTCTCATATGCAATAAAACATTCATATACTTCTCGTGAACTCTCTGAAGCGCACCTACTGAGTTGCCACTGGGTTGCAGACCCAATAGCATCCTTAACTAAATGTTTTACTACTGCTGACTTTCTCATTTCATTTGATGGTCCCTTGGGACTATTGGTATATCCTAGGCCCTCTCCCTACCTCCATAATTCTCATGTCCATGACCACAAAGGCTGAGTACTCTCGACAGTCGCCTTTAGTACCCTTTGAACCACAAGTCCGGACATGCGCTATATTAAATAGTACCCATAAACCTCCACGTTTCTCCGGGTGTGAGGAACTCAAAACGGGAGTTGTTAGGATCCCTCAGGATTGGAATAGTCCACTCACTAATCCAAAGCCCGCTTTGATAGGCACATGCCCACTCGCGTAGCACAGTTGTTGAATTTCTCATCTCTCGTCTCACTAAAAACCTGATAAAACTATATATAGGCCTGGGAAGGAATTTATATAATCGGCCCGAAGACAACTTATGGTGGATCTTGTTTTCATACCTACATATCAAATCTAGAAGCTAATGCCCACTAATTGAATGATGCATCAAGGTCATCATGAACATTACACATATAATGCAATCATCATCTAATAACAATCAAACAATCATCAATGTAAAAATATCTCATCCTATTCATCCCAATTTTATTATGTTTTTTCTAAGTTACGTTGCAGTCATTTAGCATGCTCAAATTTAAATTATTTAATTAGATCACTAACTATCAATCAAATCATTCAAATCATCACTTCATTCACAATCAAACATTTATCCCAATAATTAATCAATCCTAGCATGCTATGCTCATAATTATCAATTTTAAATAATTAAATCGAATAAATTTCTATACCTAATCATCAGTCACACGGCTACGGTGACAACGTTGTGGCTGGCTCGAGTGATGATCATGAGGAAGAGGGAAGGGAGAAAAAGAAAAAGGAAATTGGGTGAGAAGGATGAATGATGATAGTGTCAGAAGTGTGGAAAATATAGATGTCAGGGTGAGAAAAATGAATGGTCAAGTGAGAAAAACGAATGGTCAGTTGAGAAAAACAAATAGTCAAGTGAAAAAATGAATAGTTAGGTGAGAAAAATGAATGGTTGGTGAGAAAAAGGAATGGTTGTCTTGTAATTAAAACTTGACTCGACTCCAACTTGAGTCAAAAATAATACTAACTCATAATAATTCTAAAATCCATAAAATATCCCATAAAATATAATACACATCAATGACATGCTCTATAATTAATAACCCACCCAAACTACCTGTAACGCGTCTTAATAAATTATTTGGCTTACAAATAATTCTACGATTTAATTAAAATAAATAAAGAAAAATCTTGCATACTCTAATATATTGTGATAACTCATTCTGCTACTGCCTTACTGCGTTCTTATCATATAATTGGGCACACATGATTCTCATAGTTTATAACACAAGACCGGCCTCAGCTCGGTACGTGTGTTTTGAAATTGACCCGACTCAAAATAATAGTCGAACCGACCGATTTAGACTATAAAACCCTGACTGGGCTTTTGGGGTTGAAGGGGGGTGGTGATGGCGGCATGATGGAGGAATGACATTGGCGATCGTGGCCTGAGTGCATGGTGTCGGGGCGTCTTGGAGGATGGGCGACAGCCAGGCTGGTCGGGGGAACAACTTGGCGAGCTCCGGCGGCTTCGTTGGTGTCGATAGGTGACGATGCAGCTGCCAGAGGAGGCATCGGCGGCGAACTTTGGGGTGGTGATCGTGGAGAGAAGGGAAGTGTCAGGTGAGGGTTTTGGGTGGCAATCTCATGAATAAAAGTTGACTCGACTTTGATTCGAGTAAAAATTAATAACTAACTCCTAATAAATTAAAAAAAGCTCGAAAAAATATGAAAAAATATCATAAAATATAATACAGTTTATAACATTAAAATGACATGTTCGATAACTAATAACCCATCTAAACTTCTATATAATGCATCCTAATGTGTTGTTAGGCCTAACAATAACTTTACAATCAAATATAAAAAAATTGCATATTGTTATCTACTCTGATAACTCACTTCTGATAATTTTTCTAATATTACCATCCTATACTTGGGTATACTTGATCCTCATTGTGCATAATGCACGATTAGCTTCGGCTCAGTATGTGGGTCATGAAACTGACTCGACTTGAATCTAACGGCTGAACCGACTGATTTGCTACCATAAAAATTTCACTCGAGTCACGGGTTTTACAAGGAAAGTCGTGACTCATTTTTATAAGTCTAGTAGTTGGTTAAAGATCACTGGTGAGTTGAGAATTTGGTGGAAAACTTTCGGAGGTCATTCCCTTCAAAATTCCTCGTTGCTTATTAAGTGATGGAAGGACGACCTCTCCTCCCACCTTTGAGATCAGTCCTCAAAGTCCAGTTTTTCTCACTTCTCTTCCCTTGTCTTAGGCACACTGCCTCCACCCTTGCTCTTTTTTTTTTTTGGATCATTCATGGAATCATGCATGTCTCATTGTTTATTATTATTATATATATATATATTATTATTATTATTATTATTATTATTATTATTATTTGTACCTTCCTTTTTGTGGATTACTTGATTTTTGATGTCCATTATCCCGGATATATTGCTTTATATGCTTGTGTTTGAATTTGAGGGGAGGGTGTCTATGGAACTTTTTTTTCTTTTTCTTATCCGTTTGGGTTTCTGTTTGGTGTATGCAGTACCAAGGCAAGGCATGGCGCTGCCAGTTGCAGCGCTAGGGCAATGCATGGCACTGCTGTTTGCGGCGCCAAGTGGTGCAAGGTGACGAGTACGGCGCTGCTTGTTGCTGGCATGCGTTGGGTTAATTTTATTAGTTTTGCATTTTTGTGCATAGAAATATTATGAGGTGTCAGTCATACTTGATGTTACATATACCCTAAACATGAAATTTTGTTGGCTGGAATAATTGTATTTCATGGGTTATTTAGAGTGATAAGTTGATTAAAGTTGACATTTTTGGGCTATTAAATAAAGGGTTAGTTAATTATTAAAAAGATTAAAATTAGTAGAGGCACATATTTAATTTTATTGAGCAGTAGGGTTGTGGATTCTAGAATTTTATTTTAATTAAAACATAGTTAAAATTGATTATTGGTTGCAGTAAAAAGCTTAGAAATTGATTATAAGATGTTGTAGTTAGTGCAAAGGGGCACGATGATTAATTTATGATCTAAGTGAGTGAGTGATTGAATAATACAATTGTTTAATAAAGGAAAAATTTAGGTTGTAATGAATAATTGATTAATTGGGTTGTTTGATTCCAGAGCAATTTAATTGCGGTGGGCAGTTAATCTTCATTATTATTTAATTAAGTAAAAACATTTTCTGTTCATGTACTATTATCCTTTAATTATGCAAATGAATTTATATGTTTATATTTTCATGTCGGTGATAGTTAATAAATAATTATTTGAAGTGGGTGTGTTCTTTTTTGATGCACTGATTATTATGGTTTTAGCTGATTGATATCTGTGGATTATGTCATTCATTATCATGACATGCATTCTCCTTCCATTTAGATTAGTCTTTGACATAGTACTCCTTATTCAGCCTAGGATAGAGTGCATCTTACCCATCATTAGCTATGTAAGTCTATATAATAACTTGAAATGTTGCATATTCTTTTAGAAGCCCTAGTTAGTCTAAGCCTAGATTGACTCAGTCCAACATAGGGCCACACCATTAAAATTATTAAAAATAAAATACATGCCCCTAGGGCGAAAGGGGTGATAAGACTAATTGATCCAATTGCAAATATCGGTAACTAGTAGTTGTGGGCCACGTAGTGTAAGTTCGCATATGTAGCTGGATGTGGTGGACACCCCTCATAGCACGATTAGAGCTGGCCATAAACTCATAATCACTTAAAAGACTTGATAGATTATTGTTGTGGGATATATTAACTTTACTTATTGTAATTATATGATTTAATATTTTCATCACGTGCAAGCATGGAGAGTCAAGTACAATTGGAGAACTTAAGTATTAGATTGTTAATTATTCTTATTTTAGTGGTTACTTCATTTCTTGTTTGTTTGCATGATATTGAGATTTTAGTTCGATTCATGAATCACAGCTAATTTTGAGCATGGGTTTCTTATATGTTAATTTGTGGCATGACTTTGAACCTAAATTAATACTTTTGCATATGGATTTATTTAAGGTGGTGATAAATTATTAGAAAGTTAATTTATGAGGCATAGTTTAATATTACAACATTTGACCCGTTGCTTGGAACGGGATGGTCATCACAAAAGAGTAGTCGAAGTTTGCTGCTTCACAGCTTCATTCCAAACTTACGGTCTTCAGTTGTCAAACTTTTAATTGAAGTCCACCAAAGCTCAAATGACCTTTTTTACTTCTTTGCACCTCCATGCTTCGATAGCCGAACTCCTTATCAAATGTCTAAGTGAACTTAGCTGAACTCCAACCAACTTGTTCTCTACTTCAACACTTCATTCTATTTTTCAATCTTCAATGATTGGTTTTTATCTTTCACACTTGGAGTTTTCATTATCTTGATTTCTTTGATAGTATATAGACTTCAATGGTTGTGTTTAGAGAGTTTACAAAACATAACCTTAACACTGTCTGCAAGAGGAATTGAGAGCCTTCCACATCCACTTGTCAGTGGCTACTATCTTCCCCAATGTCTCCATCATTGTTGTTTTCTTGTTCTGGCAATTTTCAGAGGGTGTGCTGGCCATCTCAACATCACTATATAGTCAATCTCAACTTTCAAATTTAGCAATAATTTTAATAAGTCCCTATAAATTAGCCCCCTCACTACATGAAGATTAATTCGGGTTTTTGCTAGCCAATCTGTGGGGCTTGCACCCCACTCGTTGAGAAAGTTACAGAGAAAGTAGACAAATAAAAGAGATAACTTTTTGTGCATAATTAGATGAGGAGCAAACATTTACAGCACTTAAACAAAGTAGCAAGTGTAAATAAAAAGGAGTTCTACTCGAGGAGTCCCATCTACTTATGCACAAAGGGCTTCTCATCTGTCATTTATTTGAAAAAAAATTTTGTATAAATTTTCATCTCTAGAAGACAGATGTTGGGATTTTAAGAAACAAAATCCCTAAACTCCATGTTTTGTGCTTTGACAAGGCAAACCAATGAATGATAAAGATAGAGGACACACTAAGTTAAAGTGAAAACTTTCCCAATATAAAAGAAAAACAAGATAGACGACACACCAATCTAAAGTGAAAACTTTCCCAATGTGAAAGAAAAACTATAACCCAAATACATGTGAAACCACTCCATAGATATATGAATGACAATATACATCCCATTACATGAGTCAAAAACATTCTCCCCAAAACCTACGGATCAACATGTCTTGATCCATTATCACCTTTGTACCAAAATCTCTGGTACTTCCCTCAAAGACTATAATTGAGCTCACCTCTAGCGATACAATATTGCCCCGATCAAGACAACACATTTTGAATATTGCACACAATGATACAACAATATATATATATATATATATATATATATATATATATATATGTGTGTGTGTGTGTGTGTATGTGTACAAGAGATAAGGAATACTAAAAGACCATGACATAGTCAGCTCTAAGAAATGAAGAGCCAACTCCAAATAAGTATTGGAACACTCACCAATGAACTTCCTTTTAATCTTTCACTATTTTTCTCTTTATTTAACACTTTCTTTACGACTTCTCAAGTAATTGCACACTTTCTCATCTTCATGTATGATGAAAGACTCTAATAACAAATTGGCAGCCCAAAACCCAAATCAATCTTCATTTAGTCTCTATGAACACGAACTCATACCAAAATGACGGTAAAAATGACACTTTAAATTTTATCTTATGTTTTTAATACTCTTTATGAGCAAGGAAAACTGATTACATATTGTTTTCTTGGAGGGTTTTACTTGAAATACCATGTGATGAAGAATGCCCCTAATAGAAGTTTTGCCATCGGAATCTTTCAACTTTGGTAGCAAATACATATATGCAATGGTAGTGATTGTAGATAGTGAAGTTTGGAGTGTTACTTTCAATTGATTTTGTATTGTTAGCCGGAGGGAAAACCATAATTAGGTTATACATCATTTTGTGTGTGTGTGTGTGTGTTACATATATATATATATATATACACACATGAAAATGATAAAGTGCAACCTTTTTTTGTAGCATAAGCTTTGTGAACCTCCATCGTGGAGTTATGGTTGGGTGTTTATGGGTAGCCCATCAATAACTGCCCAATATGAGCCACTAAAATAAAGTTGACGGTCATGATTAATGTGTGTGAGTGAATATATATATATATATATATATATATATACACGCGAAAATACTTGGTGTCAACCTTTTTTAAATATAAACTTTGTTGACTTCAATCAGGCGGTTGATTTTTCATCTAATGGATCACATTGGAGAGTTATTTATGAAGCTACCAATAACTACCCACCATAACTCCTCAATTGAAAGCGTTGGAAGAGAAATTAATAGTTATGATGCTTGTTAACATTTTAGTTTCTTTTAATATAATATTACATTATATACAAATTTCTTTTAAAATATTATATTTTCATTATAAATATGAATAATTATCACAATACATTAAATTTTTTGTGTATTTTTATAATAATGTATAAAATATATTCACTATTGGTTTAGATTCAATTCAGTTCCGTGTTTGCTGAATTGTGCTTGGGTTGGATTCGAGTTTGAGTCAAATACGTGTCTATTTGCGTTCGGGTTCAACTATTCAATTGCAAAACCTGACTGACCTGGCCTGTAGCAATACTAATGAGAGCCAACCTAAGATCGTAATCAATGGTGGGTTAGCATGGCCACTAGCCACGAGCCAAAGTAAAAACTCAAATAAAGGAAATTTTTGAGTAGGTAAATTTTAAGATATAACATATTATTAGGGATCACATTTATAATCTTCAATTTGATTAACTAATTTTGAATAAATATTAGCCCCAACAATTTATCTAATTGTGCTAGGTTGTTAAAAAAATAACTAGATAATATTATTGTTAGAAAGGATATCCCAAATTAAAGAGAATCATGGGTAGAGATTAATATAAATGAGGAAGGCAAGCCTTTCCAAAGTGGCCGGTCATTTTGAGTTAAGAGGCTCATGCTCCACACTTTAACTTGGTATGAGAGATAGGTACAACTACTCCACCCCAACTGATAGGAAAATATATCTAAAAAAGTATTGTGTACAAAAAAATTACCATCACTTATGGCCAACGCCATATAAAATCCCTTAAAACAAAAAATAGCCATAGCAATTAGTTCACGTATAAGTCTATAGGCTACTAGTAGGGGAAGTTTTATAACATACATCCCACGTCAAAAAGATTCACCGCCGTTATTTACCTTCTAATCTCAAACAATACAACAATTCCTATTCCCAACCATAAGTTTGTAACACACTCGCACCACAATCTTATCAACTTATCAAACTTACACTCACACTTTCATCTACTTGTTGCATTAGCTTGATCAGTTAAAGCAAGCATTCCCCGTTCATCACAACATTTCTGCCCTTTCAACTCCTCGTATTGATCATCTTCTCCCCATAAAATTATAAACCAACAATAATTCATCAAAAGCTAATAAATTACAGCTCTCAAAATGACAACCAGCATAAAATGCTTGTTTTTCTTCAAAACAAAAATTTGAAAATGGTGAATCATATACACATTGGTTTAGAGAATCAAACCCATGACCTCCACAATAATCACACTTCTGTGATGTGATATTGTGCAAACAGAACATTCTTAGTTCCATCTTAGCAAAACCAATACTCACACACTATATCCGCGAGCCCAGATCATTCCTCACAACTTTTCTCCCTTAACTCCTCTAATTAATCATTCCCACACCATATCTACCTCCATTGATCTACATGTTGCAATGGGGTGAATTTATAAGCATGCATTCCTTATTCATCACAACTTTTCCACCCATCACAACTCCTCTCATTGATCATCTTCTCACTATAAAAATGATCAAGATGAGCTCTTGGCTTGCACTGATCAGTCAATTTCACCTCTTGGCTATCAATATCATCACCATAGCCCAACAACCAGCACCAGCAGTACCATTGATGACCCCCGCCCAAATAGCCCATCGGCATAACCGGGACAAGGCCATAAGGAGGAACAACTGCACCTTCCTCTTGCGCATCCGACTCCTCGCACGTTTGCCCGGCATCTTGACCATGAACGGCGTAGGCGTCTACTCCGTCCCAGCCCTCCACGACGTCAACAACCTCCCCTAGGTTCGCCGCCTTCCTCACCGATGACGTCAAGGCCATGTGCCTTGGCGGCGGCCTTAGTTGCGTCGCCCAGGAACCACACGCTCCCTACACGAACGTTTTAGTGCAATGAGATGAGAACGGCTATGACTTGTCGGTTCCATGGGGGGCAATGCTGCATCGCTGTGAATTGGAGGAGACAGTGGTGTTGAGCTATGATGATGATGGGAGGCCTTCGTTCATACTTCGGCATGATGGGTACGCTGGTTTTAGGGAGGAGTTGCCACCTCTGATGGACATGAATGTTGTTGATCCACCTCTGCAGGATGATCAGATGCGGGGTAATCCGATGCAGAATGATTAGATGCAGGATAATCAGAAGCAGGATGATCAGATGCAGGGTAATCCGGTGCAGTGTAATCTGATAATCAACCAGCAGCAAGGTCAGGGCAGGTGCTGCAGTTGTCGCAATGTTGGTTAGGTTAATATTGGAGCAGTTGCACTTAGTTTATGTGGCGCCGTATATTTCCTAGTTAATTCATTATAATATAAAATTAATTACTCTATGTTAATATAAAATTAAGCTAGCATGATATATAAATCTTTTACAGTAGAAAATGAATTTTTAAATCTTTTAATATTTTTACTCTATGTTACTCTCCGTTCCATAACATTGGACTAGGCAATATACTCAAAATATGCTGCAACCGACTTGGCATTCGGTGCTCGACAATCCTCTCTACCCAGGTCCATATTCTACATCGCAAACCTTTTCTTTCTCCAATTTTTCCATGCGATATCCATATCCAATACACATCCGTCCCCCTTTTTTTGTCACTGTTGGTCTTACGCGCCTAAATTTATTGATCTGGGAATCACAAATTTTGAATTTAATTGAATCCCAAGGATTTATAGGATTTGTTCAATTTCTTGATCTGGGAATCACAAATATTGAATTTGATTGAATCCCAAGGATTTATATGATTTATTGATGGAGCAATTGCCTCTCCTCTACAATGGTTGTTACTCTTGCAAATTCAACTGAACAAGTGGTATCCAACCCTGATTTTCATGAATGACACAGAACTGATAAGCTGAGAAAGGGATGGATTATTGATACTCACAGTGAAGAAATTTTGCGTGAAGTTGTGGGTCTAGTCACAGCATTTAATGTCTGGCATGGGTTAAAGAACAAGTTTACCAAATCTACTATGGATAGGGAGCTTACTCTTCATCTTCAACTTGAAGTCTAGAGAAGAGAAAATTGTGAGTCACAGAGTATCTTACGAAGCACAAAACCATCTGTGAAGTGGATATTGGAAAAGCTTTGCCTGATGATAGGAAATCATTTTGGATGCTTAATGGACTGGGCTCAAACTACCAAATGTTAACTACAATGACATTGCGTCCACCTCTTCCAGAATACTCTTAGCTATTGTCCATGCTTCATAGCTACGAGAATAGGATTTTGTTACATGAGTCATCTGCACAGTTCTGCTAGGCTGCATTCCATGCAAACAAAGGCAACAAACCTAAGCAACCAAATTTTCCCTTTTACTTCAGAGAAACGTGGATTTACACCAGCTACAGCCACTGGTACATTGGCATCTGAAATTCAAGACAAACTCACTCTTGGCCCACCTGTGGCTAAATCAATTATCAGGACAGATGAAGAGCTCCAAGAAGCACTGAAGATTTTGAAGTCCATATGTCAGATTTGTCTCAAACCTGGACAGTCGGCTCGCAGATGATTTAAGAGATTCACAGGGATTTCAAGACTCCCACAATGACAACTGAAAGTAAGCCTTCTCAGAATGCTCTGTGTTGTTCAAGCCACTAATGTTGACATCTCTTAATGATTACCCTGATTCAGGTGCGTCATCACATATGACAAGAAATTTTAATCTCTTTGATAAGTTCTCTTCTTATGATAATAAGGATGCAGTCTTAATTGGCAATGGTCTTAGTTTATGTATAGCTCACATTGCTAGTCTCCCCCTACACACTCGCACTGGACCAGTAGAATCGCAAAATGTTCTTCTGTGTGCCTATGTTGAAGCAAAACCTTCCATCAATCGGTCAATTTACTTCGGACTTTCACTGTAATTTTTGGTTTCATTCTTAGGGTTGCCACTAACAAGAAGGATGGACGAATGATTCTCACTAGAGCTCAAACAAGAGGCCCGTATACTGTCCAACTTATTAACAAAAATATAGTGAATATGCATATAAATTAATATGGGGGTTATCGAATTACCAAAAATGGTCTAAAAACAGCCAAAAATGGCAAAAAATTAACTGAACCGAACCGAACTTAGTCAACCGGGCAAGTCAACCAAGTCGAACCGAGTTGACTCAGTCGAGTCAAACAACAATGCTAAGCAGGGTAGCTTGATGCAGACATGGGCTCGGGCATGACCACAAGACATAAATAGGTGAACAGGACTCAGGCATGAGGATGCAAACACAGTTATAGGAATCCGACAGTGAGGGCGGTGCCCATTGCTAGAAAATGCCTAAGGCAGCTCAACTGGGGTCTCCATCGGTGTGGATTGACAGCTCATGATGACGAGGAACATGTTAGTGGTGGCAATCAGCAGAGTCTGGCTGCTGGCTGGTTAGAAAACGGCCAAAAAGATGGCGAAATCACAATGAGTGCAGTAGCTTCGCCAGCGGTGATCGTGGCCATGGTGGTGGTCGTGGGTGGTCTCAAAATGTCAGCCTCGATGAGATGAACCAATCTGGGCAATTAGATTGAAGGGAGGTAGCTCATAGGCATTGGAAAAATGGCTCGAACAGTGGCAGCGGCGGCGCAAACCGGCTATATAAACTCTGTCACCGAAGAAGATTGCAGCGGCTCTGGTGGCCTAAGAGGTACGGATAGAAAGTCGGCTACGAGGCCGTCATGAGGATGCTAGTCAAGGGGCTAGGGAAGGCCTAGAGACTCACTGGCAACAAGCCAAAGTGGGGACGGGCTAAGGGTGAATAACTCCAAAAATGGGAGAAAAGCCTCTAAAAATCTATGGGGGAAGCTAGGGTTGAGTGGACGGCTTATATCTTGTCACGTGGTACGATATGGATGTCAAATAACTTGTGGCCTAGTGGGGCTTACCGATAGGTATATGCAATATGTATATGGACGAAAAGCACATATCAAGACTGTTCATAGTCAGAACTGACTTTGAGTTCTAAAAGTGACTCTATATGCAGGAATCAAGGCAAGAAGGCTAAATGTGCCTCGAACATTGAACTCAATTAGGTAAAAATCTATAACTCAAATTAAGCTGGGCTGATAGGGCAATCTTGTGATAAAAAATCCTTATAATGCACGCAGAGGAGATACCCTGAAAATCCCAAATATATACTAAATGTTGCAATGGCCTAGATCTAGGTCTAAAACCTTGGCTAACCCATAAAAAAATTATTTTTATACCTCGTGTATATATTGATAATTCGTGTTCTGTTGTAGCCTAATTGAATCTATCATCTATATGTCGGGCATACTCAACAACTATAACATACTCATTTGGCCATTTGGGCCCCATACTTATGGTCTAAAAATTATTTAGCTAGAGCTCACTCGAATCGACTCAAGACTGGTCTGAGCCAGACAAATTACAAGTGGTTAAACCCTAACCTAAAGTTGGGCTTTACAGTCCACCTCGGATATGGTCAATGAAACTTGCCCTTAATTATGACACTGATCTGTTTTAGCATAGTCGAATCAAGAAGTCTATAAATTCACAAATTAATTAAAATAGGATCATCTCAAATGTTAATAAAAATTAAATTAACAATATTAGAGCAAGAATATAAAATCATCATAGTGCATGCTGCCTGTTTGGTCCTAGAGATTGCCAAAAACTACCTGCCTCGTCAATGGTTCTTGCATGAGGCTCCTGCACATCATCGCCCAATGGGGGTGTAGGTGCATGCTTATCTGATGGTAATGCTCATCAACAGAACCCTGTCACGGGATCCAGATCCATGTGACCTCACTTGCATATTGAATTGGCCAACGACCATGAGCCATATCTACAGTTATAAAGTATTTTTAAAAATCGAGAATTTATACTTTCACACAAGAGGTATTAAAAAGTAATATAAAAAATTACAATATTAGTTGCCGCATTAGTAAGCATCTTTAGATTTTGATTCTAAATCTTAAGATGAAGTCTTTTCATTTATGCTAGATTGCAAAACATACAATTCTTCTATGTCTACTTCTTTATTTATATCTAGATCAGCGAGTGAATAAGATGCTATTTCGGGGCCATTATCAGGTTGAAGGTCATTTGTTTGTGTATTAATATCCTGTTGCACGTTATCTACATCTTCGCATAATTGTAAGTCCCCTTTTGACATATGCATGACAAATTCTCTTCGAGGCCTTACTTTGTAAAATATCCATCATTGGCATCTTTGTATGCTTGTAATTCTCTCCCGGGCTTTAGAGGATCAAATGAATACATTAGAAGAGGCTAATATACTATGATGTTTAACTTCAACCAAACCATATGGATATATTTACTTATTAATATTAATTTTATTTATTTTTACCAAATTTTATTTATTTATTTATTTATTTCTTTATCTATTTGTTCGTTGTGTGTATGTTATTACTTATTTGTATTTAATTACGTATTCAGTATTGGATAACTATGATATTATCATTATTCATGATTTTAATATTAATTATTTGTTTATATATTTATTTATTTATCAAATTATTATTTATTTTTTATTTTTTTATTTTTTATATGTTTACTAACATAAGTATATATTGATATTTACTCGTGTTTAGCCGTGTATTTATGTAGTATAATGATATTATTATTTGATGATTAGAGTATTTTTTTATTTTTAGGTATTTATTATTTACCTATTTATTCATGTATGTATGTATGTATTTATTATTTTTTTGTTTTCATTTTCTTTATTATGTTTCGATTTATGTGTTGGATGTTTAGTTGTAGGTGTATTTAGCACTTATTTCTTTATTAGCATGTATTGATGATATGAGCACACACCATGAGCATACATCAAATAAAGATATCAATATTTTACGTAACAGTGGGTTTCGATGTAGGTTTCGGAGTCTAAGCTTGCCAGAAATAAGATGTTGCGCTTGGAGAGGTCCGTTAGGACTCTTTTCTGTTTTTATCGATATAGTCTATTGCTGATTTGATTTCTATATCACAAGACGTGTTCAGTAATTGTTTTATCGGACCCCACTTAACATGGGGATCAAATGAATACATTAGAAGAGGCTAATATACTATGATGTTTAACTTCAACCAAACCATATGGATATATTTACTTATTAATATTAATTTTATTTATTTTTACCAAATTTTATTTATTTATTTATTTATTTCTTTATCTATTTGTTCGTTGTGTGTATGTTATTACTTATTTGTATTTAATTACGTATTCAGTATTGGATAACTATGATATTATCATTATTCATGATTTTAATATTAATTATTTGTTTATATATTTATTTATTTATCAAATTATTATTTATTTTTTATTTTTTTATTTTTTATATGTTTACTAACATAAGTATATATTGATATTTACTCGTGTTTAGCCGTGTATTTATGTAGTATAATGATATTATTATTTGATGATTAGAGTATTTTTTTATTTTTAGGTATTTATTATTTACCTATTTATTCATGTATGTATGTATGTATTTATTATTTTTTTGTTTTCATTTTCTTTATTATGTTTCGATTTATGTGTTGGATGTTTAGTTGTAGGTGTATTTAGCACTTATTTCTTTATTAGCATGTATTGATGATATGAGCACACACCATGAGCATACATCAAATAAAGATATCAATATTTTACGTAACAGTGGGTTTCGATGTAGGTTTCGGAGTCTAAGCTTGCCAGAAATAAGATGTTGCGCTTGGAGAGGTCCGTTAGGACTCTTTTCTGTTTTTATCGATATAGTCTATTGCTGATTTGATTTCTATATCACAAGACGTGTTCAGTAATTGTTTTATCGGACCCCACTTAACATGGGCCATATAGATTTATTTTACTTCTTGGATTAGTAACCCACGAGGATAAGTTCCCTCAAGCTATTTTTGAACCGCCACAAGTTACCTTCAAGTCTATATAAAGCCTTTCCGAGGCTTATATATAATTTTTGAGTTTTTAGTGAGATGAGAGATAGTGAAATTGACTCGTACATACTGCGAGCAGTGCACATGCCAATCAAAGTGGGCTATAAATTGATGAATGGGCTATTCCATTTTTAGGGGATCCTGACAACTCCGCATTTTGAGTTTCATCACACCTAGTGAAACGTAGAGGTTTACAGGTACTATTTGGTATAGTACACATGTAGATATGTGTTTAAAAGGGTATTGAAGGTGACTGTCGAGAGTACTCGTCCTTTGTACTCATGGTCAGGACTTATATAGAGGATGTAGAGGACTTTAAGATATACTGGTGGTCCCAAAGGATAGAAAAGAAAATGCAAAAATGTCGAGGCATCTGACAAGTCAAAATAGGATGCTGTCAAGCCAAGGTTGACGGCTCCTGATTAGTGCCCTTTGAGTGTGCACATGGAGGATATGTTATTGTTTTCTTTCTCATGGAATATTAGATTCCACTTGCTAGTTTGTACTTGTTATGTTTTGGACTAATAACACAGTACTAACTGTTATCATATTATATATATAGGTCTTGTGTTCCTAAGTTGGCTTTGGTGGGAGGACAAATAAACGCTACACACAGCTAAACTCAATGCATTTATTTTCTTTAATACTTTTATATATATTTGATAAATTTTGACGCATATTTAGTTATGTCTTCCATTTTTAAGATGCCAAGCCAATTATTTCAATTTATATTGTTGATCGAGTCTTACCGATTAGAAGCTTTAGACATGACTCTACTAGATCATAATATTTCTCATTTGATTCTTATGTTAATATCTTTGTACCCTTGTAATTCTCTGTTAGGCTTCGGAGGATAGAATGAATACATCTGTAAAACCCGGGCTGTCAGCCCGAGGGTTTATTGTCGGTTCAGTTGTTACCTGAATTGGGTTAGTAGGGTCTGGCCCTTTTTGTCATGGTTCGTATATGGTATAGTGTAATTTGTTCAGCCTTAGCCTCATTCGGTGCTCGGTATGCCTGTTTGGATGCGGCATGCCCGATTTTTTAATGTTTGGTCCAATCTTATCATATATAGTTAGATGTTAGGACCGTATCCCTCGTGTGTCTTTTGTGTTCTTGTCGTGTATTTAATAACCTTTCGGACTATCCTAACCCATTTTCGAACCTGCAGTGCAATTTCAGAGGTGGACCCGATCACTTTAGGGTAAAAACCATAAGTTTTTGGGTTATGGGATAACCGAACTCATACCTCTTTAGCTAACCCAACCCATACATCTTTATCTATCCAACTCATACCTCATTAGGAATGACACACATACCTATGACATCACCAGGCCAACCATACCTCCTTATCCAACTCATACCTCTATGAAATCACCAAGCCAACCCATACCTCCTTATGCAACCCATACCTCTTTATGTATGACACCCATACCTATGACATAATCAATCCACCAACCTTTTTTCTATAAAACCCATCCATTCCGTCACCTTTTCACCATTTCTCCTCCCCTCATCACCTCCAACAACCTTCTTCACCTCACATTAGCTTTCTTCTGCCTCATTATAGCTCCAATCACTCTCCTCCATGTTTCTAACCTCGTAGGGTGGTAGGTTTTGAGGTTGGATGCCTCAAAAGACCTCCCCTTAGTCTTCCCTTTTCAGGTTTGTGCTGCCTCTTTTTCATGTTGTTCGGTGTTTATCTCTTGTATGTTTGTATTGTTTTATTTTTATGATATTTTTAAAATTTAGATCATCCTGTTAGGATAATTTTAAGAAGTCATGTATCTTATTTGTCCATGTAAAAAAATAGATATTCTTTTTATAATACACGTAGGTCACTGATTTGCACTATTTTGGTATAAAAATCATATTGTGACATTCTTATTTTACATTTGCAAGATTCTTACTTTTTTGCACTCATGTATTTCCAGAACTTTTGTGTTGGGTGTTTTCCCTTAAATGACCTATAATGTGCATGTATGAGGGTAAAAACTGATGAAAGTTGGAAACTTTCACCATTACAGTGACATAAGCCCCCTTTCTCCAATTTTTACTCTCTGAACTAGTAGGATATGTTGATTTATAGCATTCGATATTATTCATGGTTATTCTAAGAGTTTTTGGTAAAATTTTGACCCTAATATAACCACTAAATACTCATGCACATCACCCATAAGTATGCCTTATATTTCATGTGTTGTTTATTACGATGAGCATGATCTGCAATGGTGTTATATGTTAAGCCACCAATTTTAAGCTAATAAAATCTAGTAAAAATATATAATGCTCCAATAAGTATCTACTTGAAATATATAAATTTTAGGAATGGGTAAAAATCATATAGGTATGTTTGGTAGGTATCTACTCGGACAGTGTCAAGATGTTTCACTCTGATTATAAAATACCATAAAATAGATTAATGGTGTTGGTTTTTATTATGACTTGGTCCACATCATACCCTATGTCTCAGTAGCACCATGACCAATTTTGGGGTCACTTGGGTAGGTGTCCAATTTTATTTGTGAATTTACAATTTCTTAAGGTCCAGATAGCTCCAGAAACTGCCCATTTAATGGCCCAACTTGTAAAATACACTTAGGCCCATTTACAAAGTAAATTTAGCCTAACTCTTACTAAACTCAATCTATGTGTGTTAGCTAACTGCACCCACTGACCCAAGCCCATGTGGAGCCCTCTAGCCCATGAACCAATAGTTACAAAATTGGTGCACAACCCAGTAAGACTGTTCTAGCACCTTAAGGCCGACCTTAATGGGCCTTGTTCCCTTAATTGGCCCACGGGCCAGCCATGGTAGAATTTATCTATGAACTTTAGACAGTAAGAGACAACCCATCTAAATGTCATCCCATTTGGACATTGTTAGGCCCGTCCGAAAAATCATCAGGTAAGCCCATTCGACTAGAATTGACTAAAACTCACTAAGTGAACATGAAACTAAAACTTTAATTAAGTTACCTAATAAGGTTTAACACTTCACTTAGGATGTAATTAAGATAATTAAGTGATGTTAAAGTGTTGACCTTGTGTGGAGGCTTTGCCATGTTTTGCGTACTGATGTGACCCGATTCTTATTCGGTTCTATCTCCATGCTAGGTGTCACGAGTGATCTTACTAATTAAAATACAAAGCTCTACTGATCCAGGTCCGTAGGACTCTTCCTTCACTTGATCTCTTCTTGACTCCCTGCGTGTTGAGTTTAAACATGTTTTAGATGTATGACGGCATTGATGGCATTTTATCGGATCCCTCCGATATTGGGCCATTTAGCCTTGTTTTCTACACATATTTTATAAAACTTTAAGGTTGAGACCCCTTTATGGATTTTGAAAGATAAAATCCATAAATTAGGTATTGAATCCTCTCCCAAGCCTATATGTATAAATATAGAGTGTACAACTTTTACAACTACGAGTGTGTATGGGATGTATGAATGTCACTTGTACTCTTTTAAACCCGATGATAGTACAGAGCATCAGGGTTACTGTATAATGCAGCGCATTTAGGGAATTTGTGCCACTAACTTAACCATTCATTTTGTCATTCAAGTACCGTGGCGGGTTTAATTTAGAGGATATGAAGGCATAAGTATTGTATGTATGAATATGAATATTAGCCGTGCATGTGTGCCGACACTTGTTTAAGTATGTTTTCTTACCGCCCAGTGTGAGGTAATTCTGAAATTTCCTAAATTACCTTGGGTAATAGAATACACATTTGCCAGCTTGCTATTTAGCAGTAGTTATTCAGACCAATAATCAAATTTATTTAATTAATGACGTGGTTTTCTATTATATGTAAGTGGAGGTTCCCTGGCGTTAGGCTGGCCTAGGTGCATGGATTAGACAGCTTAGTGGCGGTGGCAACGGGGGTGTTATGTTGTCTGCTTTAGACCATGTATTTTGTGGATGAGTATATAACAGGCATATGTCCTAACTATGCGAACCTTATACGATTTGGATGTATGCCATGATGGTTGTGCTAGCATGTTTTATCTTTATATTATTATAATTTACTGTGGAGTTATAATACTTTGGGGCAAAGCTTACTATTGTCTGCAAGGTATATAAGCCCCAGATTCTTGGAACATGACGAGGAGCTAAGTCAGGCACATGAAACACATTTGGCTACAACTATTTGTGTGTTAAGTAACGTGGATTGAGGAGCTTACGATTCACACCACTTGGAGGCCCACGTGAAGTTCGGGGTATTAAGGTTTGATTCCCTGTTACTCGATGATGCTGTGTAATTCTCTGACGATTTGGTTATTGCTCAAGCAAGAGATGTGGAACAAGTAGCCATGACCCTTATTTAAATACTCGCATCATCTTCATGTAACTAATAAGACCTAAGCCAATCACTTGAACTAAGTAGTAAGAATATAATATACACAACAACATGCAACCTCAAAACTGTAGCGTGGTGTGCTTCTTCTACAGTTGGGAGTGATCATTACAGTTTTAAAGTCACCACTCTGTTACAACAAGGGGTGTTTATATAGGATTCCTTTAAGTCTAAGATCCACCTTTGTAGTACAAACTCTGCACGCATTCTATGAAAACCAAGCCTATTGTCTATCTTAAACCTCCACGGATGGTTGAAATCCACTTCCATAAAGTCTGTACGTAATAACCCAATGAGTAACATCTAAATTATAATATCACGATTTGGTTCGTCCCTTCGGGCCAAATTGGGGTGTTACAACATCAGAAGAGGCTAATGTACTATTATGTCTAACTTCAACCAAACCATGGGGATGTACAACTCGTATTCCTTTAGTTGTGTCCAACCAATGGCACTTAAACAATACAACCGTATCCTCACTATAATATAACTCATATGCACTAAGAAGGATTCCATAATAATCAAACTGCTTTTCAATCCATACACTACCTCCAACACAAACTCCATTGTGGGATGTTCGTCAGAGATCATCATGGATGTTGATCCAAAATTTATAACCATTTGTATAGTATCCTTTAACTTGTCTAACATTTCGAGATGAAGCATAGGATAATGTGCGAATACAATTATCAATTTGAAATCTGTGATCTACACAAACCTATAAGGAGTAAATAGCATTTTCAATACTAAAGTTTTAAAAATCAATTAGAAATTGTCTTACTAGATTCTTAATTTGCTTACATAATTGTGTAACCATTTTGCAAAAGTAGAATCTCTATATTTTGGTAAATTTTCATCAAAAATTCCCATGTTGATGTCTAACATTTGCATCAAATAATCTTAAATATAAAATAAAAAATATGCTAGAATTTTTAAACGAAGAAAAATATTATTAGGAAGAACAGGTTTTCATTACACATACTCAACATAAGGTCCAATCTCTACATAGTTCAAAAGGACATAAGTATGTGCAACATATTGTTCTTCAGCTTCGAGTGTTAGAAAAATCATTAGTAGGAGGGAGTGGTTGACTTGGATGTAAAAATATTAATAGACAACCAATCCTACTTCTTTGACCACTATCGGGATTTTGTTGATGACGATTCAAGGGTGTTGGAATATCATCTTAAAAATAAAAAGAACTCCACAATATACGCCTCACATATTGAACCCTCTGGATACACCTTATTTGATACTTTTCTCTTTAAATATTGAATAAAACTTTATAAAGAATATATCCATCTATAATGAGGTGATTTGCATACTAAAACTTTATAAAGAATATATCCATCTATAATGAGGTGATTTGTATACGCAAGCCTCAAAAGCTAAGTGAATAGGTAGATGCTCCATCAAATCAAAAGAACTCAGCCATAGAATTCTTTCTAACTTGCAAAGTATTAGTGGGTTGTCCTTTTCTAATTGTTCACAATGTTCGACAACTAAGCTTATTGATGCATTGTCTCTGAAAAAATGACTCAACTTTGTCATTGCAAACCACAAAGGGTTAGGAATTAGATCATGAGCTCCATTGACATTATAATCATCATCGACAAACATTTTCTGCATCTTTTTTGTTAATTATTGGCTTTATGATTAAAAGTGATGTCCATTATCTTTCAACTTTAATTCAGGTCGATTACAGTGCACCAGAATGTTTTTTGACATTTAGCATCATCCTTATTCTTTTTCCTTTTTGGGCCGATCAACATGTAGAATACGTTGTCAAATAATTTTTTTCCGCATGCATAACATCTATATTATGTCGCATTAGCAAAGAGCTCTAATACGATAATTCCCAGAAGATATATTTCCTCTGCCAATTGTGAGTATCTCCAAAACCAAGAAGTATTTCATCAGTTTTCCAGTATGACCCATATTTTACTTCTGCTAATGCATCTACTATTGATTTGATCTCCTCACCCGTTAATATTGTTGGCAATCCTTCTTTTTCAGCTCTGTTTTTAAAAACTGTTGTCTTTGTTGTCTAAATGGGGGATTTGGAGGAAGATGTCATCATTGATAATCAAACTAGCAAGCTTTGCCAAAGTGTTGCAGACGAAAAATGATTGTATTTTGCACACAAGTAAGGCAGGCAAACAAGCCTACAATGGGTGATCTATCTAGATAAAATTTCATAAGTGGGGAAATCATTAATTGTCCATAACAAAACTGTCCGCATATAAAAGTTTTGTCAAAACTGTCCGCATATAAAAGTTTTGTCTTGGGAAACATCTCGTGTCTCAACACCATCAACCCATAACAATTTCAAGTCATTTATGAGAGGTCAGAGATATACATCAATATTCTAAACAAACTAAAGATAAGAACATAAATAGACGTGTCATGTGCACCCACGGTGACAAATTATAAACAATGATAATGACCAGCCATATAGAATACGTATTTGTTGAACACCCAAATGGAAAAAAACAGTCCACGAACAAGCCTAATCTTGCATTGCGTGGATCTAATGCAAATAAGGGGTGACACCAATTAACATGTTTTCAAGCCTTGCTATGTGAAGGGTGAGTCATTACCCAGGGACCTTTAGATTCTTTACACACCAAGACATGTTCAACGAACTTTTGCGACATGAATAATCTTTGTAATTTTAAAATAATAAAAAAATATCGCAACACTTTAACTGTGACATGTTTCGTGTGACGACCATCTTCATTTGTTGGTAGATATCTTTGTGCCTTACAGTGTAAGCACTCTTGTAAATGTAATACCTCCTTATTAAATAATATACACTCATTGGGACATACATGGATTTTCTACTCTCAGTCCTAGCTTCTTCATCAAGTTCTTTGAATCATAAAAAGAGGCCAATAACTTATTCTCTCTTGGCAAAACATTTTTTATAATATAAACAAACTCATCAAATGTTGTTTGGGTAACATTATGACTTGTTTTTATATTTTTTACCATGCAATTGTCTATAGAGGAGGAGATGCATAGTCACAATCCAGATACAATTCTTGATCTTGTTGGAGGAGATCATAAAATGCTTGTACATCTGGATTAGGTTGTTCATCAGTAGAGTCATGGTGATGTGTCGATTGATATGGTGACTCAAATTGTGGACTAGCAACATCATATACCATCCCCTTAAAACCTAAAGTATTCTCCTCAATTGCACTTGAACGTGAGCTTCCGAACCCATGAAATTCGAACAATGAACTCTCATCATGAGAGGCTCATATATAATATACATACATAAATCCATAATAATATAAATGTTACTTGACATCATCTCGTCCCAAACTCCACCAATTGACACATCGATTGCATGGATAAAGAATTTCTACATTACCAACCATTTCTAGATGCAAGAATGTAAAATTAAAAAACATCTTAACTCCTCACTCATAATCCGGACTGCAAAAACCTCCTAACCACCTTGTATACATCCAACCTCGCCAATTTGTATTCATTATCACATGCACTAATCACCCAAAATAAGTTAATTTAGATATGTATAATAAAATAACACATAAGTTATTTTGGTATAAACTGATTATATTAAAGTTTTGATTTTTTGGAATAAATCTATTTATTGGTATTGTTTTATTGATTGATGTTATTTGTTAACCGGTTATGAAAAGCCGGTCACTAAATTCATCATTAACTGGTGAGCAAACCGTAGATGTATTTTGCGACCATTTCTGCAGTTGCAAAGCGGTCGTATATTTTACCCATTTCCAAACGGTCTCAACGCAGTCAACATTTTGTGGTCGCAATGCTCCGGTTACAAATGAATAATTTTTTACTAATGAAGGTCTAATATATTAATTGGAATTGTACTAGTAATTTTTTATTTGGTTAATTATTTTTGAAAAAATAAATCGGCTCATCAATTTACTCAAGTATTGTTAGAAAAAATAACTAGATAATAGTAACCTTCAAATCTCAATCAAGACTACAATCCCTGTCCTGCCATAAGTGTGTAATACTACCACCGCAATCTGATCAATACTCTTACCTACTTGTTGCATTCGCATGATTAGTTGAGCATGCGTTTCACGTTCGTCACAACATTTCTGCCCTTCCAACTCCCCTCACTGATATCTTCTCCCTACAAAATGATAAACCAACAATAATTCATCTATACTAATAAATTACTGCTCACAAAATGGTAACCTTAAAGCACTTTATTTTCATAAAAACAAAAATTAAATTTGATAAATCAAATATACACTGGTTTAGACAATCAAAACCCATGGCATCCACAATAATATTTGATATTGTGTAATCACAACATTCCCAGTTCCATCATATAATCAAAACAAACACTCACACACCATATCTCCTTCCTCTACATGTTGCAACTGAATGAGTTCATAAGCATGCATTCCTCATTCCTCACAGCTTTTCTCCCTTCCCAACTCCTCTCATTGACCATTTACACATCGGGTATCTCCCTCCATTGTTTTACATGTTGCAATTATAGCGTGAGTTTATAAGTATTCATTACATATTCGTCACAGCTTTTCAACCCATGACAACTCCTCTCATTGATCATCTTCTCACTATAAAATGATCCAGCCCCACAAAAGTACCATGGCCCAACAACCAGCACCAGCAGTACCATTGATGGCCACCGCCCAAGCAGCCCATCGGAACAACCGGGACAACGCCATGAGGAACAACTGCACCTTCCTCTTGCGCATCCGATTCTACCCACATCTGCGCGATATCTTGACCATGATTGCAGAACGCGCCTACATCGTCCCGAACATCTTTGCCGACGACGTCAACGAACTCGCTAGGCTCTTCGACTTCTTCACCAACGACATCAAGGTGCAGGTAATTGCTAACGGCCTTAATTGATTCGCCTTTGAGCCAAACGGTCACTACATGAGCGTGAAAGTGAAGATAGTAGCGAACGGCTTCTATAACTTGGTGCTTCCATGGACGGCAATGCTGCAGCGCTGTGAAGTGGAGAGAACGAGGTGTTGAGCATGTGGGGGTTCTATCATGAGGATGAGATGCCCAGATTCATATTTCTTCATGATGGGTATGCTCGATGTAGGGGAGGAGTTGCCACCACTCACGGACATGAATGTGGTTGATCCAGAACCAGGACAAGATGATCAGATCACCAACCAGCAGCTGGGTCAGAATGGGCGCTGTAGTTGTTGCAATGTTGGTGCAGTTGCACTACTAGTATATATGTTATGCGATATATATATGGAGCCGTAGAAAGTATATTAATAAATGGTGTCTTAAGATGAATAAACTCAGCAATAGCAAGGTTGATGCTTTTAATGCAAAGGGTTATGATATTGAATTGTTGCCTTCGTATTGAATAGTACTCTTCTGACTATTTTTAATTAAGGAGCATTTTAAAGATGGGAGTTTCATTGCATATCATGTCCTGTTGGGAAACACTGTTTGCACATTGGAATTTTTTGTGCAACATAAGTTTAAATGTGCTTTTCTGATAATCTTATGCTGTCTATTTTGCTTCTGAAGAAAATAGTTAAGTCTTATCCCTTTATATTATATGTGATGCATTACACTCTTTCTAGTACTACAAATGTTGTTAGCATATCACAGGATGTTTTATCTGCGCTTGGAAGGGATATGCCTACATCTTTCACTAGTGCCCCCATGTAACTAATTTCTTGTTTTTTTGGCGCATGGCCATCACAATTCACATTTCCGATATGCAGAATCAGCGTATCACACATACTAAACTCCCAAGGAAAATGATGATCAATGGAACTCATCACAACATGCAATGGTAAAATATAGTAAATAGTAAATAAACAAGTTAGCTCTTATCAACCACAAAGTATGATTTTATAAATCGGAAGGCTTTCCACACCAGCAGGTTGAATTTGTGGCATGCCTGGTTGAACAATCGCTGTTGGATAACATAATTACCGACAAGGATCGAGAGAGTTGCTGCAGCTGGTGTTTGGGGGATGAGGTTTCATTGAGAATGAGTGATACGTAAGCTAGGGTTATGTTTTTAGCGATGGGCTCGACTGCATACATTTGAGCGGCACGCGACCACTCAATCTGTACGAGTTGGATGGCTGTTCAACTTACACTAAGCCATGGTTGCATGAATCAGAATCGGTTTCCAAGGGAGTCGGAATCGGAATCGGAATCAGTCTGAATCGGCCAGGAATCGGTTCAGTTGAATCGGTCCAAATTAATTTAATCGGTCATATATAATAATTTGACAATTCATAATATAAATATATTAAGATTAGGTATTGATGTTATTTTGATATTATTCTGTGTATTATAGTTTATGATATTTTTAAATATTTTTTAAGATTTTTTTAAAATTATTTAAAATTAATTATTATTTTTAACTCGAGTTAGACTCGAGTCAACTTTTAATTACGAGAATGCCACCCCGCTCTTACCCCCGCCGCCGGCGGCCCGGTTGGCGGTGAGTCTCACGGCGGCGATGTCGGAGGATGTTAGGCAGCCCGGTCGGACGAACAGTCGGCCGCCCGGAGTCGGCGGCGATTCATCCATCATAGCCCGATTCGGTCTGGCCACACACGTCGGCGGTGATGTTGTGATGTCGGTAGCCCGGACGGCGGCGAGCCCGGAGTCGTGGACGCACGGCGGAGGGCGAGAAATGGGGCAGCGGCGGTCAGACGAGCTGCAGCGGCGTGGGGAGTGGGTTTGATTTTAGGTTTTTAAAATCCAAATTACCATTTTACCCATGCTTAAATAATTTAATAAAAATCATACCTAGGGTATTTTAGTAATTTCTTTAAAAAAACCGATTCCGACTTAATTCGGCCGATTCCGATTCCGAGTTAAATCGGTCGGAATCGGGCGAACTCGGCCGATTCCGAGGCCGATTCGGGACCGACCGATTCGGCCCCGAAATCGGATCGGCGCGATGTCGATCCGATTTAAATCGGCCGATTCCGCACGGAATCGGCCGATTCGTGCATCAGAGCACTAAGCGGTCCCCGACTACTAACTCAGGGCGACGACATGGCAAACTCAAAACTTGCTTCGAAACTCAAAGAGCCGAGTTCAAGGTGGCAAAACTCCATCTGACTCGGCTCAAGTTAGTTGCATTATTTTGAGTCAACAGTCAATCCAAAACAACTAATAAATTGAAACTTTCCAAGTAGCCTGGCATGATTCTCCGCTCAAAACCCTCTGAGTCGTGTGTGACTCAGCGGCGAAGATGGTAAATTGCCGAGGCTGTGAGATTCTTGCTCTTCAACTCAAAAATGCATGAGCGAAGGAGCCCTCAATAGTTTCATGAACAACCTCCATTGCATAGTTCATAAAAGGTTAAAGGTTCGTTGGAATTGGGGAATATGATCGGAGACGACGAATACTTTAAACAACTCAGCGTCGAACTGCGACAATCAGGGATGAGCTACCAGAGGGGATCTCGGGGAAACTACAAAATTTGGTTTTTTTGTTTAAACCTACAATATTTTAACCGATATTTAATAAAAATAATCAGCCAAAGACTAGTATGGGGATATTTGAAATTTATTAACAGTATATATTAACATAAGAAAAAAGTTAAATTCTAAAAATATAACCAATTATTATTTTGTAATTAAAATATTGAATATCTATTTAACCTTAACCAAAAAACATCCTTCTATAGCACACACTCATTATATAAAAGTATTGAAAACATTTTTTGTTATACATTTAAAATATGTAATAATCTTAATTAAGTTACATGTTAATAAGCAAAAATTGTAATTTGACTAACATTTTGATGTTTAATTTAATTTAGCATTTTTAATAAAAATTTCAATTTAATCAAACATACCCTATGTTTTCCCTATCTATATAATAATAATAATAATAATAATAATCTTAATTAAGTAAATTTTAATAAGTAAAAATTTTAATTTGACTAACATTTTGGTATTTAATTTTAATTTAGCATTTTTAATAAAAAATATTAATTGAGTTTCAAACATACCCTAAGTTTTTCCTATCCATTAATAATAATAATAATAATAAATAAATAAATAAATGAAAATACATTTTAGACTAAGACGTATTATTAAGTAACAAAGTTTAATTCAGGTAATAATATATAGGTAGAGTTTATTCGAATTTGGGTAAATCTATATTCCAGATACAATTTTCCTAATTGCAAATAATAAATAATAATAATAATAATAAATTATGTAAGTAATAATGGGGCTTTATAGGATCGGAATCAACGTTAATGCAAGAATGTACACAAGCAACGCGATCAGATCAAAAAGGGGGGGAAAACATGGGTGCGGAAAGAGGCTTGATATTGACGACAACAAATATTTTCAATATATACATAATAGCCGGTTGAACTAAATACAAAGTAGAGGACAAACATTGAGGGACTTCCTCTAAGCATTATTCAATTGCGCCTCACACGTCGTGGATTATTCTTTTAAAGCAAGCATAGTACAAAGTATAATGTCTACTTTTTTCATATACTTAAATTGTTATACGTGCAAGTTGATTACTAGGGAACCATAAACTAAAACCCATAGTCGGTCCATATGCAATGGTCCACACAAAAACACTTAGTGGTAAAAATAAAACTGATCTTTAATATCTGGCTTTTTCGTCAATATTGTTTGCTTTATTTTTTTTCTCGAGTAGGATATAGTCATCGTTGACACTATATATTTTAGTACATTAAAAATTTTCTTTGTATGAGTTAGTATAAAATAATGAAAGATATTTTTAATGATATAATTCTATGTTCATTATATCAAGTTAGGTCTTGTAGGATCTTTATCTAATGCTCATTTATGGAAGGGGATGAATGATCAAGTAAAATCTCTAAAAATTAATTATCGGACAAGCTTTTACCTTTGGCGGATAAGTTCGATATTATCACATATGAACCAATTCTTTATCCCTGATAGTGAGTTCGACTAGTCTTTAAATCTTACGTGTGGTCTTGGGCACTTATTTATATGATCTGGTGATTTAAATGTAATTTTAGCATTACTAATTATCCAACGGTCAAATTTTACCCCTACTGTAGGAGTCAGTCATTAGATGTGGATGGGTTTGTCCACTTAGGTGTAACGACCCGCCTATCCTAAGTCACGATCTAAGTGTTACACTATAAAACTAATTGTCTCGTAAATTTTTTTTCTATTAATTTATCAACATCGTAAATAAACCCATAAAGTACTTTTTTTTAAACAAAATGTTAATTAAATTCACACTCAGAGTATTAGGTAAAAATTCAAATGCTAAGTCATGCCATGAAATAAAATATAAGATAATCAATGCTTGGAATTAACCGAGACCGATGAAACGAACCGAAATCTCATTACCATGCAATTAGTGAACAACAATAAAATATATCCCATAACAATTAATCATTTGGTTAATTATTTATAAGTGAACAATAATAATTTATGTTTAATTTATTGACACCACCTAAATTTATATGATCACACAAAGTCATGATCATTATTAGAAAAAATCAAAACATGCTAACAACTACTTCGACTCATAATGATGTCAATATTTATCAACCTATAAATTAATAATAAATTATATATAATAGAGAACAAAATATTAAAATGGGTAAGCTAATGATAATTCCTTAAATGATTAAAATATACTAATAGGTAAGACATCTATATTCTAACTCACAAGTTAATAATTTAGTTTATACCTCATCAACCATACAACATAGTTAGAATTGTAAGCCACATGATAACTTATTAATTTGGCTAAAAATAAATATAATCATATCTATTTATCTACCCTTAGTACTCATTAATAATTTATGCATTTACTATAATCAATTTATTATTCCCATAACAAAGAATAACTATGTGTTGACAAATTAACATGACACAAAACTTATGCCTTATTTATTTAATAACATTTTAAAAGTTGGCTACCCATATAATGGTTGTACTATATATATAATATAATGGAACAACTAATGTCACAACAATTAATTCAAC